>VKOC01049212.1:0-13923 GCA_009364415.1 Spea multiplicata
ATTAAAAATGTAGCTTGGTCAGACCATGATTCAGTCACTCTTGAAATGATAAAGAAATATAAATATGAACCTAGACCTTGGAGATTAGATAACTCTATATTGGCAAGAAAAGATATTTGTGAATATCTCTCTTTAAAGACTGAACAATTTTTTCAAGAAAATCTGACAGATGATATAACATTAGGAAACGTATGGGGTGCATATAAGTGTGTCATGAGAGGTTTATTAATTGGGAAAGCTGCTTCTATTAGAAACAATGGTAAAAGAAAAAACCTGTCAGAATTATATATTTCATTGAGCAACTTGAAAAGTAAGTGCGCAGAACAACCCAATGATATATTAGTTGCAAATATGCTACAAATTAAAAAGGATATTGAAGAAATTCTTATTTCTAAAGCAAATTATAATCTAATTAAAATGAAACAAAGATTTTACTATGTTGGTAACAGAGCTGATAAACTGCTTTCTAACCAATTAAAAAAACGAAATTTAAAAGCTCGTATATTTAAAATCAAAGCCGGAAATAACTATCTGTATAATCCGAAAGAGATAGGAAAGGCCTTTGGTGAATTCTATTCAACATTATATAACATTCCTGAACAAGAGCAAGATAAAGAAATTATTAGGAAATACTTATTAGATTCTAAATTACCTAAAATTTCAAAAGAACAGGCGATACAGCTGGATAAGCCATTTACAGAGGATGAGGTCTGGAAGGCAATAAAATCATCAAAATTAAATAAAGCCCCAGGACCAGACGGCTTTACAGCATTATTCTATAAAAAACTTATTAAAATACTATCACCCCAACTAACAAATATATATAATTATATAAAAAACACTAAGAATTTTCCTAATGGAATGCTAGAGGCCTTTATACTTCCAATACCAAAACCCGGTAAAGATTGCACAGAAGTGGCTAATTATAGACCGATTTCATTAATTAATGTGGATACTAAAATATACTCAGCCATTTTAGCTGATCGATTAAAGGTAATTTGCCCCCAATTAATTCATATAGATCAGACAGGTTTTATTAAAGGAAGACAGTCTAACGATAACACTCGCAAAATAATCGATTTAGTGGAATATGTATCATCATACAATATTCCCTCTCTATTCTTGGCCCTTGATGCCGAAAAGGCATTTGATAGAGTAAACTGGATCTTTCTTGAAGAATCTCTGCGAAGTTATGGGCTAGGAGAAGGGTTTATTGATTCTATATTAACACTATATACAAATCCGACCGCAAGGGTAATAGGTCAGGGTTTCGGCTCAGAATGGTTTAACATAAGTAATGGTACTAGACAAGGCTGCCCGCTAGCACCACTATTATATATACTTATTATAGAATCATTGGCATCCAGGATTAGGAATAATGCTAATATAAAGGGAATTAAGATAGGAGATTTAGAAAATAAGCTGAGTCTATATGCAGATGACGTTATGATATATTTATACGACCCAGTTCAGTCTCTAAATGCATTAACCAAAGAAATATCCTATTTTAGCAAATTATCTAATTATAAGTTAAATATAAGGAAGTCACAAGCCGTGACAGTACGCATCCCAGATCCGATAAGAGAAAACTTGGAAGAAGCCTATGATTTTCTATGGGAAAAGGATAAGATTGACTATCTAGGCATTACTATACCACTCAAGATATCAAATATAATTGAAATTAACTATAATAAACTGCGAGTGGAATTATCAAAACAAATGTTAGCATGGAAGGGACTCTTCGTGTCTTGGCTAGGCAGAATAAATATCGTAAAATCATATATAATTCCCAAATGGCTCTATATGTTAAGAATGATTCCTATTAAGCTCCCTGAACACTGGATACAAGCATTTCAAAAAAATATAGAGAAATTTATTTGGGTAGATAAGAAACCTAGAATTCCCAGGAAAATCTTATATGCAAATAAAATCAAGGGGGGCCTTAGCGTGCCCTCCTTAGGGAGATATGCACAGGCTAGTTTACTTATGCATACATTAAAGATCCAATATAAATATAGTACCAACGAAGACTGGTTTCGCATTGAGCAGGAATTAATAGGAATGTCTAATTTAGAATGCCTATTATGGATGCACCATGACAGATTTCATAAAATCTTAGAAATTCTTCCCATTTCTCTTAAAAGCTCAATGATATTTTGGTATTCTTTAAAACATCGAATAGGGATGAGAAATGGAATAATTTCATCAGCACCGTTAGAGACACTACAGATTAACATTCCATCTTTGAATTTAAAGAAATGGTATAATTTTAGAAATAAAAGAATTAAAGATATATTGAATGTTAATGAGATGCAACCATTTAATCAAATCATAGATGAGTTTAACTTAACAACTACTGAGTCCTTTACATTAGTAAGGATTAAGTATTATTTAAATAAACATCTATACGTAGAGGACCCAACTATACAGATTAATGATATGTTTTCGCGTGAGATTGTTAAGAAATGTTTGAAGAGATGTTATTTTATAATAGAAGAGTTGGATACTCCACTATGTATTAAAGCATGGAATTCCTGGCAATCCGATCTGAATATACAGGTAGATCAAAAACAATTGATAAATAGTGCAATAGAAATAAATAAAGTCTCTCACTGTCTTAATATGTCAGAACTACATCTTAAAATTATGCTTCGATGGTATCTGATTCCAGTTAGATTAGCTAAGATTAAACAAAACTTATCTCCCATATGTTGGCGATGTAATTTAGTGCATGGAACATTCAGACATATTTGGTGGGACTGTGGAAAAATCATACAAACTTGGCATGAATTGTTTACGCTAATCTCTGATCTTATCAAAAAAGACATTCCATCTTCACCAGAAAAAGCATTACTCCATCTGAATTTGACTAACATATCTTTTAATCAAAGAGCATTAGTTATACAGGGCTGTTTAGCTATGAAGATAATCATAGCAAGAAACTGGCAACAAACAACAAATATTACTGTAAAACAGGTGGTTAATCAATTAAAATTCCAATGCTTAATGGAACATGGATATCATCAAGCGCACCAGAGTCTATATAAATTCAATCTAATTTGGAAACCCTGGATAGATATATATCCAATCAGCTATAGTAATAATTTGTAACAAATTAATTTAAGATACGAGCTCGTTAGTATGTGTGGATGAGCCATGAATGAACCGTTTATGTATGTTGTGCTAGAATACGAGATAATAAGTGAGGTATCTCGATCTAGCTAAATTTATGTATTATTTAATGCTAAAGCTGTCTAAGTATTTTACTATTTGTATTACTGTTTTGTATGAAAAAAAATAAAAAAAAAAAAAAAAAAAAAAAAAAAAAAAAACACGAAGAATATTAAAGAATTTATCATACTCCATTCTGATGGGTCTGAATCATCCTTTTTAATTGTGAGTGCAACACATGACCTTCAATTAATATTGATCATACAATCTACACTATATTGTATTGTTTTTCTCCCTTTCATATGTACCTGCGCCCCATACATTTTTGGTTTGTAATTAATTAATTATTTCTTATGGAAACTAAATCTTCCAAAAATTTCAGCTCCACAAATACAATCCTTAAATCAACCCTTTTCACTACTAGAAATTAATAAGTCTATAAAAGCTATGAAATTAGGAAAGGCACCTGGTCCTGATGGTTTTTCTTCTTACTTTTACACATCACTACAACAAATAATCGCCCCGCTTTTACTGTGAGTGTTCTCCTCTTTCTCTCTAAATGCGCAACCACCGACAGAACTTCTTCAAGCGGCAATAACTCCAATTCTCAAGGAAGGCAAGGACCCAAGCTCAACATTAAATTATAGACCTATTTCTTTAATTAATTTAGACATTAAAATCTACTCTACTTAGCAAAGAGACTAAAACAAGCAATACCATATCATTAATAAGGATCAGACAGGATTTGTTGAAGGCAGAAGCCCAATGGACAATAACCGTAAGATCTTAAATCTTATACATAAGACTAATTCTCTTCAAACTAAAGCAGCTTTTCAGGTGCTGGACGCCGAAAAAGCTTTTGACCGGGTAAACTGGAGATATCTTAATGCGGTGCTTACAAATTACGGTATCAAGGGAGCATTTAGAAACTATGTCATGAGCCTTTATACCAACCCAACTGCTAAAGTGGTCGGCCATCTATTGGACTCAGACTGGTTCCCCATAAAAAATGAAACCCCTCAGGGATGTCCACTAGCCCCTCTACTGTACATTCTTAGCATAGAGCCTTTTGTGGAACTAGTAAGACAGTATCCCAGCATATCTGGCATACAAACCAATTCAGAGTCATATAAGGTTTCTCTCTATGCAGATGATGTCATCCTATCAATGACAAATTTTTTAAAGCAATAGATCAATATGGTTCATTCTCCAATTATAAAATTAATCTTGGTAAAACTCAAGCTATTATGACTTGCTTTACGCAGGACGAAATAATTGAGCTTGGGTCCTTGTGCCCACTGGATTAGAATTCTCAAGCTATAGATCACCTTGGAATCAATATCACAAAAGAGCTTCCTCTACTTATTAATTTCAATTATAAAAAATTAATTAAAAACATAAAAGTACAACTCTCAAGGTGGAAAAATTTAGAAATTTCCTGGCTTCGTCGAATACATCTTATAAATGGATATTTAATCCCTAAAATTCTTTATTTCTTTAGGACAATTCCCTTGAGAGTTCACCCCCTTATTTTGAAACAGACTCAGCAAATCATTGATCAATTCATTTGGCAGCAGAAAAGACCGAGAATAACATATAACATCTTAACTAAAAAACCAAATAGGGGGGAATATCTTATCCAAGCATCAATAAACTCCACGAAGCCACAATGTTGACTCACTATCTAGCTTGGGATATAAAATCTAACAATTCTCCAAGATGGCTACGTTTAGAGGAAGCAGATATCAGGAATGGTGAATTATATTTTTTGTTTTGTGCTGATACATTTCGTTTGAAAGATATAAAAACCTTGAATCCCATATACTTAAACTTAAGCGAACGACGGGGATAAATAGATCTCTTATTGAGGCTATTCGTTATTTCATCAGGGACATAGACCTAACTAGGTGGCAAGGATGTGGCATCTCCTGTATTGGAAATCTGTTAAATCATGACGCTATTATGCCCTTTCCCCAGATCTGTAAATCCTTCCTCCTACCATCATCAGAATTATTTTCTTTTTTGAGGATAAAGAATCTTATAAATCAAGTAGGAATCGATATGAATCCCGAACTAGAACACTGGTTGACAATACATAAAAAAGAAACAAATCTCAAGCTCAACTTTACTCTTATTATCTTTGCAAAAAGATGAGAACGACCCACCGATCTCGAGGTTGGAAAGTGATCTGGGTATTGATTTGTCTTTGGAACAAGGGCGTCAGGCCTTTGTATTTACAAAAAAACATGTCCATTCAATAAACCTAATAGAGACCCATATTAAGATAACCTATAGATGGTAATTGGTTCCAACTAGACTCAACAAAATTAGGACTACACACTCAAATAGCTGCTGGAGCTGTCTCACCTACACTGGCACATTTGCCCATATATGGTGGGAGTGCCCGCAATTAATAAATTTAAGTAACAACCTTTCGCAACTGCTTGGATCATTTTTCCATTTTCGGGATCAACTAGATCCACAGAAGTTCTTGTTCCATCTGGAACTTGAGAAATTCCGCCTAAATCACAGAATTCTAATTATGCATATCTTTATGGCTGCGAAGATATATATAGCTAGACACTGGAGACAAGCTGGTCTATTTATCTGGGAAATAGTTATTAACCAATTACACCATCAGTATTTAATGGAAAGAGGACACTTTCTTTAAAACAATACGATTGATAAGTTTGATAATATTTGGCTACCTTGGAAACAATTCCGGGCTATTGAACTAGAGAGCAGAAATCCCATTTGAGGCCTAACCTTTCTTTTTTTATATATAATATCCCTGGGTGACTGTTATTTAACTTAAGATCAAAAGGTTGCTCCTATACATGGGAGTTTCTCATGTACTCCCATGTGTGACTGACTGATGTATGAATGTTATATGTGGTCTTGTGACTGGCACTTGGTTGCCAAACTTACAGTTTATATCAAGAATATACTGTAATTGACTTCTCTTTCTTTTCCTTACGGATGAGTCAGAAGATTATCTGCTTGTCCATAAATATTCTATAATATTGACACTGTACCTACCGATGTATTGTAAGCATGTGATCGCCGTGGCTTACGTGTGTAATTGTTCCGAGATAGTGTCGACTGTCGAGCGTGTGGTGACAGCATCAGTCTCTAAATTAGAGACCCGATCTCCCATCTGTTGCAGGTCCTTCCTGATGTCGGAAAGGTCTGCTTTTAAGGGCGCATGGGACTCTGCAATGATGGAAATGAGATCAGTTTTAGTTGGTAAGTCCTTCAAAGTGCTACACCAGTTATCCTCTTCTGGATTAGGTAGCAGCGGATCTCGACCGGATTCAGATGGTAAATCAGAAAATTGCAGGGCTGCCAGGTGGTGAGGCCTTCTGCATGGAGTCACGGGAATCTGCGTCATGTAAGTTTTGGAAGAACGACTTGACCGAGGTATGCAACAGCTTGTCTCTCGTTTGAGAATGCTTCGGCGTAGCATTTATTTTTTAATGTTTCCCCATTTGCAAAGATTAAACGCCGATTTAAAACAAAATAAAGCAGTGGGTCCGTGGAGCAAGTGAGTTATGCGTCCATCTTGTTCAGTGGTTGGCCACGCCCCCCTCCTGTTTTCTTTTTGAATTCGTACATAAAATAGCCTATCTATATCTATATACCGTATTTATCGGCGTATTACACGCTCCGGCGTATAACACGCACCCTCGCCGAAACCGGAAGTGCGGGGGACGCGGCTACAGAAAGTTATCGGCGTATAACACGCAGGTAGGGTTTAAACTTTTTTTTTTAGCTATAAAAGTGCGTGTTATACGCCGATAAATACGGTATATATAGAAGTAACTCAAGTGAGCAAGCTCTGTGAGTTAAAACAGGTATTAGTGTGCTTAGCATACATCTATTGAAAATAAAGACAGATGTACAGAACCAGTATATATGTTCTGAATGTAGATAACTTCTTAGCGCAATATGTCAAAGTAAAAGAGAAAAGAAACAAAGAACACAAAATAGTGTAATACAGCCAGAGTACAATACACTTGAATTAGGTGTTGCACTCACATATTCCATAATCAGTATATGCTCTTCATTAATCTTTTCTTTGGATTTCCAACTCGTGGTTTAGTTTCTGCCTCACGAGACCTCGCTGCAAAGAACCTCCAGGTCTCGCCTCCAGGATATCTCCTACCGACTCGTTACGAAAAACAACCGTACTCAAGCTCTGTGAGTTAGTTGTGGCTTTATATAGGTACTCATACAGGTGAGAATAGGTAAACAAAGCAGATACATCTCACCATAAGCAGCAGGTTAGGAGGCATATCAAGTATACAGACTGCTGGGAGTATGAAGTTAGAATAGTCCAGGTAAGAATCCAAAAGGGTCTGGGATGGGTAGCAAACAAAAGGGGCATATCCAATAGGCAGTCTGCGTCAAAAAGGTAACAGGCAGGCAAAATGGTAAATCCAAGAGACAGGTCCAGAGTCTGGCATGAACTATAGCTCCTTAATGTAACTTAATGAATGAATGTTCCTTTCTCTTCCTTCTCTCTGTCTCTCTGTCTCAGGAACCTCAATATTGATCGAATTTCTAAGTCTCCCATCCATAAGAGACATAAAATTGATGGTTGCCGGAATTTTCCTTTCACCAGAGCGACAAGGTAGGGAGTCTGCTGCCTTAAATCTGCCTTGTGTTTTTGCTATGTCTTTCTTCAACTGTAATTTCTCTCTTATCAATTATCAGGCAGCAGGGGAGGGTTGGGGCTGGTCTCCACACGCATGTGGAGACCGAAGAACCCTTTCCCCCTGTCCCTGAAGCTGCCTCTGGCAGCTGTGACGTAATTGCTGGTCTATAGACCAGCGATTGCAGGGACAAGTCTCTTTGATCACTCCCGTGCCTACAGGAGTGATCAAAGGGCTTGTGGGGGCTCGTTTTTGATGTGCGGCAGCAGAGCCCCGTGCGGCATTGAAGGGGTTAACGCTGCACTTTCGCTCTCATGGAGCGATCAGGCAGCAGGGGGATGTTGCTAGTCCGACCGACTACCTCCGCTGTCTTGTGCTCCCTTAGCCTGGGACACCACACTTTCCCTGGTTCCCCAGTCACTAGCCGAGACTCAGTGTAGGGTAAAACCAAACGAAGACTGATTTATTTTGGAACATCTTGTACTTGTCAAGAGCTGGAATTATATTCGCCAGCAAAACACACATGATTAAACGATAAAAACAAGATATTGGGACCACAAATCGCACCCCCTTCTTAATCGTGCCCTGCGCCAGAGACAACAGGGGCAGTAACGGGATTAACAATACAATGGGAGGGGGGGGGCTGATTTACACAACATAATAATGCACCATGGGGAGGGGGGATCTGATATTAAATTAAGACAATGGCAGTCACTCCCTGGTTGCAGGGTCAAGCATTGCTTATGTAATACTTGGGGGGCATAAACCGAAAGGACTTGGAACAGGTAAAGGAACATGGGCAACACATTTATCTTAACCACCCTGGTTTAAAAATCAGCCACAACCTCACCAACATGAACCCTGGCAAAATTAATTTGTAAATTTGAAAAAGTGCCTTATTCCCGCAATTGCTTTGTTAAGTGTATAAGAGACCGTTTTTTTTCTGGGAACTTTTCGACTTCGGCTTCCCTTGCAGGACGCGGCCAGGACTGTGCACTGACGTCAGCGGATGGTCCCGCTGATGTCGGTGGGGGTTCCCCCTGACATTTGTTGGCGGTCCCGCTGACGGCAGCGAGAAACACCCCCATTTCAAGGGGAAAATGGGCGGGGACATGTCAACACCAAGCTCCGGCAACACGGAGGATTCGGGTCTTGACCCGGAGAACCGGAGGAGCAGCGCTCACCCGGCAGTCTCCAGGTCAAACCCAGAGAGTTCCTAGGTATGCCGATAACTTGCAGAAAAAAGCAAAAAAAACCATAATAACTTTGGGTATTTCTAAACTCAGGGCAAATAGTAGAATCTATTAGCAGTTTTTTTCATTAGTTTTTGCAGCTGAGTAAAAGATTTTTTCAAATAAGTGAGAAAAAGTCCTTTTTTAACAAAAAATCTGCATATTTTATCATTTTTATAGTAAATTAGATGATATGATAAAAATAATGATATCTAAAGAAAGTCCTGCTTGTCCTGAAAATAACATTATGTTTGTGGGTGCACAAAATGAGAAGGAAGAAAATTACAGCTAAACAGCAACACTGAAAAATATTAAGAGCCTTTGTCCCAGTGTACTATGAAAAAGGAAACAGTCTTGTCATTAAGGGGTTAAATAAGGCCTGATCCCTGCTTGTGCTAGGATCAAAAACTGACACCAGAAGTGCCCCTCCTCCCAAAACCCATTGCACCCAATAAAAAAATTACACACAATTAAAATAAATGTAATGAATACTAGTAAGAGCTATAGGAGTTTTAGTGCTCAGACACAAGCACACCAAAGTTGGAAAAGGTTGAGAGACTCGTGTATTTCAGTTTGTACCAATTTTAAAAACTTTAGTAAATTTGTATAAGCATTTAAAAAAATTTTATTTCGTTGTTTTTTTTTTTAATTCTCCCGCGCACACTCAGTTACGCAAATAGCTAAGAAAAAGTCACAAAGTCGAATGCATAGTCCCCGTAGAGCGATTCTCCATAACTGAACATCTAATCACCACGATTGGTGTAGAGACGTTTTTTTTTTTTTAAACTATATTGCTCTACACGACCTTTATCCGCGAAAATAACCGCTGGTATACGCCATCTGAATACACAATCTAATTTGTCACAAAGCCTTAAGAAATAACTACAGGTCCCGACATCCCATGCGGCCGCTTTGTATAAACATAAGTACTACGTGACGCTTTTTGCGTTCAGTTTCATTGTGTAAAATGGCTGCGCTCATGGAAGAACGTGAAATACGCGAGGAAGACGGCTGGAAATCGACGTTTCGAGAGCTGGCGAGTATTATGGGTTGTTGACAATTAATAAAGGTTTGCTGAGTATTCGGGCGTAGAGCAGAGCATAGTTGAGTTTGTGTTTTATAGTATGTCCGTTTTATTTTGGTTGTGGGTGCGGAGGCGGCAAATTAGAAGATTGAGAGAGTTACGTTATGTGACAACCGTTGGTTATAATACTTGCAGGTAAATATACCCGTATCGCTTGGTTATAATGTATTTAATTAGGAGAAAAATGGATGTTTGGTTTCAGTGAGGTATGACACCAACTGAAAATAAAATCGGATGTGTGCTTTGTTTCTAGCGTTGCATAAAATGAGAATCGTATGCTTCATCTAAAGCGTTTTGATGTTCATGGGCATGTTAGAGGTTGTCCTGTTGTATACAGTATAAGGCCGAGGAGGAGAGAAAGGGGCGCAGAGTGGTCACACGTGAAAAAGTTTGTAGCAACCGCTCGGCCCCCTTTTGTCACCTCGGCTCCGCTGCCCTGACTGTGGTGGTGAGAGTAATGCTTGTCATAAATGCAACATGGGGACGTCGGCTTATCTTTGTTCTCCTTACTTGTGCTAGGGGGTCACTGATGTCTTGTGTGATGCCTGTGAACAACTGGGATGGAAACAGCCAACCAAGATCCAGATAGAGACTATTCCCATTGCTCTACAAGGTGAGCTACTTATGTTAAATGATATTTGGGTTTAGTAGACTTGGGTAAGCTGATATACGAAACTGCCATTATGGTTAAAGGGGTAATCCCGACAGTTTTATTGTCCTATGGATGCAAAAAATATATAAAATGTTCTCAACCTTGTACAGTGCACCAACTGAGAGGTAGGAAAGGTTAGTGAAAGGGGAGATTGTCGTAAGGCAAAAACGATTGAAAGTACTGAAGAGGTGTTCTGAGTTATGACACAGCTAAAGTAGGTTTTCTTAGGAAGGGCAGGCTAGGAGGAACGTAATATGAACTTAAAGTGCAGGAAATGTGACGTGGTTGCGTGAACATTGAGGATGTTGGGTGCCACTGTAGGAAGTGTGAGTGTTGTGAAGAACTACTCTTCACAACACTCACACTTCCTACAGTGGCACCCAACACCTTCATCCTCAAGAGCAGATATGGGGGGGGGAGTGGTAGCTAGTTTAGGGCATGAGGAGTTTGAGGTGGGAGAGAGGGAATAAATAGGTTGAGAATTCCTAAAGAGGCAAGGTTGTTGAGAAGTAAGGGAATACATAGGAAGCAAGTGAGAGCAAGATAGGAAGTAGAGGTCAGACAGGGAAAAGAAAGTTCAACTTACTGGAGAAATGGAAGACCTGATGAATGCTGCAGCCATCACTTTACTAACACTTCTCCCCTCTGTCGGTCTCTTCATTGGTTGCCTGTGCGCTTCAGGATTAACTTCAAAATCCTGATTCTTACTTTCAAAGCACTTAACAGTGACTCCACTACCTACATCTCCTCACTTATCTCTAAATACACGCCTAACCGGTCTCCGCCCAATCCAATCTCCTTCTATCCTCTCCTCTGATTTCTAGCTCTCATGTGCGCTTACAAGATTTCTCAAGGTCTGCTCCCATCCTCTGGCATGCCCTTCCCTGGTCTTTCCCCCTGCCTTCATTGCTTCAAACAATCCCTCAAAACCCGCTTCTTTAAGGGCGCTTACAACAATGCACATTAACACTCTCCTGTATTCCTTTAGCTCACCTTTCCTAGTCTCTCTCCTGCAATACTTACACTAGTGTGGCTGGTCCAACCCTAAAAATGGCACTTTTACCTATTGTGTAATACACCCTAACTACCTCTAGATTGTAAGCTCGTTTTGATCCAGTTGTCTAAGTCAAGTGTGTTACATACTACTTATGTCCTTTCTACCCATTGTACACTATGGCACTATACAATAAATGACGCGTTTCATCCAGAGATGGAAGAAACGTGTTGAGTGATTGAGGTGCATGATTCACCTCAATCACACTTACCACTCAGGGTTAAGTATGGAAAAGTAAGGTGGGAGTACCATATTGGTTCGAATATAGGCCGCACCCTTAAAGTTTGGTGCTATTTAGAAGAAAAAATACACATAAGTGGAATAGTAAAACTATTTTATCTAATGAACAGGCATACATGTATTTAAACATTTTTGTACAGTTTGTCAGCATATGTTACCAAATCGCCAAATATGTTACCAAATAGCCATTTTAAGGCTCTCCCACCCTTAATTCGTAATGCACCTTACTTATAGATATGCAACTCTGTCCCCCAGAGATGCTTTATAACCCCCTGATATGCCACTCTGCCCCAGATATGCTTTATAACACCAGATATGCCACGCTGCCGCCCCCCCCCAACTTACCAAATGCACCCCCAGGTTCCCTGGTGTCTAGCGGGGCTCGCCGGTGGACGTTTGTGCAATGCGCACAGACAACTTCCGCTGCGGACACTCCTGCTTCTATGGTGGAGCACCGGAAGGTCATGTCACGCTGGGTTGGGTTATCGCTGTACTCGGGAGATGTTGGTGAACACACATTAAGGTGTTGTTTGACAGTGACATATACCAGTAAATTCACACCTGAAGTACAATGTGTGTGGGGAAAAAAATACAAAAAAAAATTACTACCATACCCTTCTTGTCCTGGCAAAACAATGTATAACAGCTATTACAGCTAAACTGAGCACAAAGGGATTAATCCATTTGTGACAATGTCTTTAACATTTCTGCAGTGCTCGTGTTTAGCTGTAAGTGTCTTCTTTCTCATTTACCGAACCCACTCAAGTTACATTGAAGAGCTTTCTTTAGATGTCATTTTGATTTTGAGGAGTCCTGGATTTCTGTCAGTCAGGGGGGCCCAAGAGGTGCCGAGCGGTCGTTTCAGCAACCACTTGGCACCCCTTGGGCCCCCTTGACTGGCAGAACTCCAGGGCCCGGTCGCAGGTGAGAAACGGGATAATCGGCATGTATTTTCATGATATGAGTGCTATAATTTTTTTTTGTGTTTACCCTGTATATGTTCATTTTCTGTAATTTTTCTTGAAAGGGCGGGATATAATAGGTCTTGCTGAAACGGGTTCTGGAAAGACTGGTGCCTTTGCTCTCCCAATACTTCAGGCATTGCTAGAAACACCGCAACGACTTTTTGCCTTGGTTCTTACTCCTACCAGAGAGTTGGCTTTCCAGATCTCAGAGCAATTTGAAGCACTTGGGTCATCTATTGGAATAAAAACTGGTAAGTATGGGAGTTTGTAAGAGACAGGTTGTTACTAACAGCTTTTTTGATATGTTGAGATTTTTTTATTGTTTTAACAGCAAAAGCCACCATAATGTTATCAAGCATAACCTGCATAGCATGGCCTTCATAATTATATAACTGACTACTCTTGTTTGTGTTAAGGAAAGTTCCATTTGAACTAATACGCTTCATAATCTAGTTAGCGACTTTAAAAGAGTTCTTATAAAGCTTCTTAACATGAGGAAAATCGGCAGTTATTTTTCATTCTTTAATATTAGCCGCTGCTGACAATATATATAAATATAAGACCCTGCTGCCGATATATAGAAATATTACACCATGCTTCCGATATATATTGATATTTTTGGCCTGCTGCCAATATATCTATTAATTATTAGCCCCTATCTGCCAATATTATATTATTAGTCCCTGCAGCCAATATATATAATTAGCCTCTGCAGCCAATATATATTAATATTAGCCCCTGCAGCCAATATAATATATAAATACTAGACCCTGTTGCCAATAAATATTATTAGCCCCTGCTGCCCTACCAATATATATTAGCCCCTGCTGCCGATATATATTAATATTAGCCCCTGCAGCCAATATATAA
>VKOC01049213.1:0-18424 GCA_009364415.1 Spea multiplicata
GTAATATATTGCCTCATCTACAGTGCCTTAACAAACACAAAAAGTATTAAAAAAAAAAAACGTAAAGTTAGATTATATTTTTTAATAGAAAAATGTTTTGGCCTTTTCAGATGTTTCAGTTACTCTTTAATACTTTTGCTGGGTAAGTTCTGTCTTTATACAGAATGCCTAATTTTACAATGTTTGTTTATTTTGGAGCAGTGATTTTAATGTTCGTTAAAATGCAATACTACATATACACCATATAGGGATCACTCTTATATTACAGCCATTACTGGCACACTGTAAACCGCAAACAAAGGGACAATTTTGCATTTGGAAATGTGACCCTCTAGCATTTGACTCTGTTGCATTTGACAATGTTGCTACACACTCCACAGCCATTTACCCGAAAACAAATTGATTCTTGTATGATATCTGTCTTGTTTCAGCAGTGATTATAGTGACGCTGAGGTTTGTAGTTACAGGTGAAGTCACTTGAAACACACAACCTCACACAAGGGCATTTTTTATGCTCACATGTAATATAAAAAAGTCATCTAAAATTCTCTGTGTATTTTTCTCTACAGGTCGGTTGGTCACATAAACAGGAGGACAACTGAGCAGTTGAAGGTCCCTTACTTTGTATCAGATAGTTTTGATGAGGAGTACACTGGGTCAAATTTGAGAAGCGTAGAGAGGAGTGTAGAAGAAGACTTCATAGCAAACCTTAGGAATAACTGCTGGAAAGAAAAGCAACAGAGTGAGTACATTATTTTTATTTATTGACTTGTATTGCACCATCATATTATGCACCACACAACAATTGGGATGCTTCTTAATTTTGGGGCCCGAAATTTGGAAAAAAAAAATGTATTACATAGTTATTGAACTCAAGTTTTATCTTAAATTAATACTCTTCATCCTCATCACTCCTATCCATTAACTGCCCCTAAATTAACCTTTAAGACCCCATCAACCATAGTTGCCTTAAATTAACCGTAACTGCCCCTAAATTAACCCCCACCTCTCCTAACTGTCAGCAGCCTAAATAATAATGGTATACTTACTGTTAAATGAGTTGCTGGGCCATGTGGATGCTATAAGAAAAGGGGCGGGGCCAATAGTCGCTGTGTGACTCCAGGGAGGGACTGTTAATCAGAAAGGGGCGGGGCCAGTTGTCAGTGTGACTGCAGGGAGGGACTGGGAAGTAGTAGCTGCAATCTAAAACCACTGACAATTTTTGTGAAAAAAGGTGCGTCCTATTCATGGGGAAATACGGTAATAGCAAAGAGAAAGAATGACACTATTTAGCATAAGTAAGGACAGGCTCTATCTAATCAATGGGTCTCTAGTTATATTTGTTTTATCATCTACAAAGATTGTAGGTCATAGCTTTTGGAAACAATTGCAGAATATTTATTCCATAAATGAATTTGCTTAGCAGTACTGTAAATGTTGCATGGCAGTGCACAACACTATGCACTGAACGGAGTAGTATGTTTCTGCTAAGTAAATATTTGTCATACCAGATACTCTGCAGTTGTGTCTTTTCATGAGGCTTTTAGACTACTGAAACTCAGGCAAGTTGAAAAGTCCATTTCTCGCACTGCATGACCACAGTCACAGAGGTCATGGGCTTGATAGTGGTCACATGTTGTTTGGGGTGGAAACCTAGCTTTTCTGAACGTAGAATGGACATATTGCGGGAGTCCCAAACCAAGCTGCCCTTATACTGTGTACTTGTTTGGTGTAATCTACTCAGTTCCAACATACAATGGTTTGCATTATATACAATTCTAACGTATAAAGTATTTTGCTTTTTCTTTTAACATCAGAGGAAGGATTGCTGTACCGAGCTCGTTACTTTGGGGACTCTGACCTGTACCAGAGAGCACAGAGGATGGGCACTCCAAGCTGTAATCGACTGAGTGAAGTTCAAGCCTCAATGCATGGCTAGTCCTTTCTTAGAAAGCACAGGTAAAAACAGACAGATTGGCATATGGTTTATGAACATCCACGTCTAACACTTGGATGATATATATGCATTTCTCTTAAAGGTAAACTATTAAACTGTATTAATCTAAACCTATCATCTGTTAAAATCTGTTTTGCAGATTTTTGAAGTAGCTGAAATCTTTTGGCAGTTCGTAAACCAGGAGGACGAGCTAAAGGGAAACCACCTTTATTCTTCACTCCCGGAGGGACTTTCAGCTCATTGATCGCTAAAACTTTGCAGGCCCCAATAACAATGGATATATATATATAAAAAAAAAAAAAAACTTTAGAAATGTCAACGCACAACACCTCTGACGTTATTTGGCTTAGTTCAATGTTAGGACCGGATTGAAAAGCTGATTTTTTTTTCCTTTACAGAATTTCTTCTGCTGCCCATGCACTGGTACATTCATTATAACCCTTCTGTATATAGGATGTAACACAATTGTCATGACAACTTGCCAGGAAAAATACTCTATCACAAGTCTGGATTTGCCACGGGACAGAGGCCTGGTTTACTTCTTTAAACTGTACTGAAATCAGAAGACTTTTAGAACAAAGGAAAACATTATAGCAAGAAAAAAAAGAAATCTATTTAGAATTAATTTATAGCTGTATATATATTGTACTTTTAAAGCAAAATGATTATGCAGGCATTGGATTACATCTCATAGCCAGTGTTCTGCCCTGATAATTAAAACTGTTGTGTGAAATCTGTGTATTGGCAAGTGACCAAGACCTGGGTCTTTCATATTTAAAATAATTGCATCTGATGGAATATATTTAATAAATCTAGAGACATTTTAAATGTGTGTTCTTTCCACTGAAGCCAACAAAAATGGTATGGTGTTCTTATTTGCATTCTAAAAGTACTCATTACTGTTAAGAGTAAACGGCCATGTCGGAGGGATATTCTGAGGTGGCAGTAGATATTAGGGGCTTGATTCTTAGTTGGCGTTAAAGGGTGGTTTGAAAATGCGTTGCCATTCAGCTGCTTGTCTAAAAACAAGTACACAAAAGTACTGGCACAACTTAAATTGATACATTTTACACTTATGTGCTAGATAATAAAAAACAAAAGTTTGAACTAATTTGTTTTACTGTAGAAAGGTAAGACACATCCAGCAGATACAGAGAAGTTTTTAACATGGACAATTAAATAAGTGTCATTTTAAAACATTTTACTGGGTTTAACTCAGTATGTTTGTGTCCCTGTTATGATTGACTCATATAGTTGTTTTTTTGGGGGGGTTATGTCTGAAAACTAATATAACCACATTAGGGTTATTATAATTTGGCACAACTATATTAATGCTAAGCTCCTTGGGAAGTCCATGTACATTTTCTTTTGTGGGGGAGGAGGGTAAAACAAAAAGACAATGTCCAGACAAGTAAGTATATAAAATGGGGACGCACTTACCAACTCGGCAAGGATCGTGTGCACTAAGGCAACCTTATCTCAGGGCTTGTCTAGGGTCATGTATGTGAAAAACAGGCAGTATTTCCAGGTAAGATATACTACTAACGGGTTCATGCAAAAGGGACGATGATGAGGAGTTGTGGTTTAAACTCTGACTTCACTATTCTTGCCCCTCTGTAATTAATAATTCAATGTGTAATGAGACTTTGAAGAAATCTCATTAGTTTAACTATGCATTAAACTGTTTAGCAGTTAAGCTCTTACTGCACTGGTGTTGGTCCTTATGTAGTGTGTTAACACAATGCCAATGAGGAAAGGCATCAGAAATGATATTAGAGAAGCAATTGTTGTTGCCCATCTGGGAAGGGTCATAAGGCCATTTTCAAACATCTTAAAGTATTACAGTGAGACTATTAAAAAGTGGAAAACGTTCAAGACAATTGCCAATCTTTCCAGGAGTAGGCGTCCCAGCAAATTCACCTCAAGGTCAGGCAGAGAAACTGCAAAAAAAACATCTCAGATTCTACAGACTTCGGTTAGCATGTTAAAGTTCATGGCCGACGAAAAAAAGATTGAAACTGTGCCTCCTTTGGCAGAGACACCAGCGGTTAACCACTTCGGCGTCTGCGTTAACCGCTGGTGTCTCTGCCAAAGAAGGCACAGTTTCAATCTTTTTTTCTCTCCCTAGGAGCAGGCAAGACTGCTCAATAATGTTAAGAAAAGCTACAGATTTACAGAATTCTCTGGAACATGCTAAAATCTGTTGAGGAGCCTGCCATAAGTAAAACAGTAAACACGAATTGTGTTGTTTCAGCAGCATAGGAAGATCCTCGACTTCCAGGGGCAGGCTGGGCCTAGGGGCAATTGCCCTAAATGTTAATAAAACAGAGTGGCTCATGGGGCCACAAGAGTGCCATGGCTATCTTTAATGCGGGACAAAAGCCCACATTGACCGTGATCGCAGGGGTCGCAACCCCTTTCACAGAGGACCTGCCACTTACCTGTGCGTTGCTCGCTGGGCGAGCAGCATCTCTTGTTCCATCCAGGATAAGCAGGAAACCAGCAGAGTCAAGTGACTCTACGTCACATGACTCCGTTCCCGCTTTCTGGGCGGTACAAGAGAAGAACGGAGAGGGATGCAGCAGCTCCTGCAGAAGTCTGTGAGTGGCACAGAGTGATCTGCAGTTCAGGTAAGGGGGTGGGGGAGGTGGTATGAACGAATATGCGTGATTGAGGAAATTAATGTGTGAATATCTGTAAATGATGAGTATCTGTAAATGAGGAAATGAATAAGTGAATGAATGTTTGTGAATAATGAATGGATTAATTAATATGTGTGTAATTGCATGGATGTGTAAGTACATTGTACAGGGAGGCTGTTTGAGGATACCACAGGCAGGTTGTTTGGGGGCAAAGGTGGGAAGTCCTATGCTTCCATTCTGGGTGTTGGGCAGATCCTGTGAGTGAAATCTGGGTGCTGGGGGGGCAATAATTCACAAGAGGGTGCTGCTGGGGGCATCACATAAGTCAATACTAAAGGGGGCGGCTGGGTGATGGGATAAATATACAATGTGGGGCTAGCTGGGGGCAATACACAAGGGTGTGGGTGCATTAGGGTGACTGTATTGGCCATGTTTTCCAGGACACATAACTTTTACATTCTGCTGACCAGCCCAGATAAAATGTTGCCCTGCAGTATGGGGGATGTATAGACTCATGGAAGGAACAAACTAGTCAGATATACATCCCCCATACTGCAGGCAGCATTTTATCTATGGTGGCGGCATTAATACAGAAGGGTAGCAACTGGGGCCAGTAGACAAAAGGGGGCAAAAACAATAAAAGGTGGGTCAACGACAAAGTAATGTGAAAAAAAAAAAGATATACTCAGACCTGTCTCCTCTGACATTGTAAAAGTGCAGGAAATTTTAACTCATCGCCTGAGCAATACAGAATCAAGTCATACAATATAGATTAAGTTTCCCTGTGAGGCTCAAAACATGGATAGATGACAGTGATATCTATGGTATGTCCAAGTTCAGGATGCTTCACTCTTACCCAGAAAACCAGAAAAGTGAGGAAGATCTGGATATGTTAGTGTGTCCGGGTATTTTAATGAGTGAAAATGTATTTGGGTATGTTAGCATGTGTTCTGTGTATTTTAGTGAAAGTGTGCCTTGGTACAGTATATTAGTGTGTGAACATGTGTCATTGGGTATTGTGACGGGAACGACCTGTGCCCTGACTGGGTACACCTGCCAAACGTTGCTTCCTCCCCATGGGTTACCAGCAGTGGTGGGATTTAATTTTTTTTAGTAACCGCTTCAGAGATTTCGTACTAAAAAATAAAAACCTCACACAAACACTCAGGCAGTCTCTGTCACATACACACAGAGACTCAGGCAGTCTCTCGTACACTCACACACGCACAGAGACTATATATGAAAAGCAGTTAATCAAAGTGTTCAATAGAAGTCTGGTATGCACTGGTGCTTTTTAGATAATTGATCGTGAATTCTTTATGTGACAAATGCTATTAATAACAAAGAGCCACTAAACATTTTTGTAAATCTACTTCTTGAAAACAAGGTGAAAACTGCAAGAAACAGGTTGATGCCTCCTTTGATGTTTTATCAATTGCATTTGTCACATTAAAAAAATCTCAAGCGATCTAAAAAGCGCCAGTTGCATACTTTTAATTACCATTAATTAATCCCATTAACTTCTATTTCGAATCGACAGGAGTGGCGTTTTAAGAAGCCATCCCCGTTGATCCGAAATAGAATTGAGTCAGCTGGCCAGCGCGACTCAGTGACCTTCGTGGGCGGTGACAGCCCTGTTCAGTGAGGAGGGTGGGTGGAGCCGCCGGCAGCAGCGGGTTGTCTGCATCGCACAGACGTCCACTGCTGCCGGAAAGGAGGATCCAAGTCCCCTGCATCGTCGCAGGGGAGCTGGATCCTAAACCCACTTTAGGGGGGGGAAAGCGCTGCCTTTTTAATAGGGTAATTAAGAAACGGTTCGTGCGAACCAGTAAGAACCGGCTGAATCCCACCACTGGTTACGAGGACACAAGTGATTAACCCCTTCATCGCCGGGCAAGACCAGCGTTAGAGAGAAGGGGGGATGCCGATGCAATAGAGCTGCTCTGCCTCTGTGGCTAGCGAAGCTAAGCTACACAGAGTGCCTAATGTCTTGAAAACGACAATAAGCGATCATAGCAGCAGCCACAGCTCTTTGGGAACCTTGGCGGCACTGCAGTATACAGAAGTATAGCAATACAGCGCTCTACCGCCCTGATAAGGGCAGCACCGAGGCTTACCTCATTAACAAGACAAGACTCATATCGAGGTGAAACAGGAACTCTTTATTTGGAAAACACACACGCTTATATATTAGGTGAGACACAAATCATAAACCATGTCCACATCTTCCCGCTCAGCCCAGACATTGCACCGCCACAGTTAGGCCACCGAGCCCCGCAACATTTGTATAACTTTAGCAGTCGTTCTCGGGGTGATCCCGAAGGAGCTGCGGCGATCCCAATGGATAGCTCAGTGTCCTAGGCATATTCTGTCCAAAAATCGACGCGATCGACCGAATGGAACCAGAGCAGCAACAGTTCAAAGTTTCCCCAGGCAGACAGCGAGTTCACCGCTCTCCTGACGGTCCCAGCGACTGGGGATCTGTAGGAGGCTCCCTCTCTGGACCACCCCTGGTCCGTACCTCACCCCACGTGGGTTAACTCCATGAAAGGGGCACACCGGTGGGGGTTGATGGTGTCCAGGCTATACAGGGTTAAAGTCCGTGAGCAGGGCATGTGGAATATGGATAGGGCAGTACATGAGGGGGAACAAAAAGCACAGCAATAATCACACATATACTGAGACATACAGAAATCAAACAATTGCTTATTAACCCTGGGCCGTCACAGGTATGTTAGTTAGTGTTTCCATCTGGGTATGTTAGTGTGTTAACATGTGTCTTTGGGTACATTAGTGTGTGTCCGGGTATGCTAGTGTGTCTGAGTGGGGATTTTACGGTCTTGCATTGTCCTGGAATGAGGAGCCTGAGTGAAGGAGGTCTCAGCCAATCAGGAGAGACTTCTCAACTCTCCTGATTGCCTGAGAGTTCAGAGGCCTCTCCTGATAGGCTGAGTCCCTCCTTCACACCAACTCAGAGTAAGCTGCAGACAGCACCAGCTGCAGCCAGTATGTGTGTTTCCTGTGTTTGTCAGTTTGCCACAGTGTTTGTTTGTGTAACTGTGTTTGTCACTCTGTTTCTTTATCACTGTGTCTAGTGATCATCAGTCTGTGTGGTTTAATATACGAACAGTGACTGAGTCACACCACACAAAAACAAAAGTTTTAGATTTTAGAAAAGCTGACTTTTCTAAAATGAGAAAATGTATAGAGGAGTCATTATCAGACTGGGGCAATTTAGATGGTGTTCAGGAGAAATGGGATTTTGTAAAAGCTGTTTTATCGAAGATAACAGAAAATTGTATTAGGTTGGTCAGTAAGAGTAAAAAATTAAGGAAACCGCTGTGGTACTCTGCAGAAGTGGCCAAAATCGTGAAAGACAAGAAGTTAGCCTTTAGTAGATACAAAAATACCCAAAGTGAGGAAGATAGACAGATCTATAAAATTAGGCAGAAAGAGGCAAAGAAAGTTATAAAAACTGCCAAATCACAGGCAGAAGAGCGAATTGCCCTATCAGTAAAAAATGGAGATAAAACATTTTTTAGATATATAAATGAGAAAAGGAAAGTTAAACAAGGATTAGTTAGACTAAAAACAAAAGGCATATATGTAGAAGAGGATAAAGGTTTAGCTGACTGCCTCAATGAATATTTCTGTTCAGTTTTTACAGATGAGAATGATGGAATGGGACCTCAGTTGGGAAAAAAGACTGAATCATTTGAAATATGTGAGTTTATCGAGGCGGAGGTTTTACTTCAGTTGTCTAAGGTAAAAACAAATAAGTCGATGGGGCCTGATGGGATACACCCCAAGTTATTAAAAGAGCTTGGGGGTGTACTAGCAAAACCGTTAACTGATATATTTAACGAATCATTGGTAACGGGAGTTGTCCCTGGGGATTGGAAAGTAGCGAATGTTGTGCCTATACACAAAAAAGGCAGTAGGGAGGAGTCGGGCAACTACAGGCCAGTTAGTCTTACATCTGTAGTGGGAAAATTAATGGAAACAATGTTAAAGGAAAGGATTGTTGAACATCTGAAGTCACATGGCTTTCAAGATCAAAAACAACATGGGTTTTCCTCAGGAAGATCTTGCCAAACAAATCTTATTGATTTTTTTGATTGGGTGACTGAAGTAATTGATCAAGGTGGTGCAGTAGACGTTGCGTATCTGGATTTCAGTAAGGCCTTTGACACTGTCCCACATAGAAGACTTATAAATAAACTGCAATCTCTGGGTTTAGATCCCAATGTTGTTGAATGGATTAAGGAGTGGCTGAGTGACAGAAAACAGAGGGTTGTAGTCAATGGCGTATATTCAGAACAAGGTCTTGTTACCAGTGGGATACCTCAGGAATCTGTACTTGGACCCATTCTCTTTAATATTTTCATTAGTGATATTGCAGATGGTGTTGATGGAAAGGTATGTTTATTTGCTGACGACACAAAAATTTGCAACAGGGTTGATGTTCCTGGAGGAAGAAGCCAAATGGCAAACGATCTAGGTAAACTGGAAAAATGGTCAGAGCTGTGGCAATTGGCATTTAATGTAGATAAATGCAAAGTAATGCACCTGGGGCATAAAAAACCCAAGGGCAGAGTATAGAATATTTGGTACTGTCCTAACCTCAACATGTGAGGAAAGGGATTTAGGGGTAATTATTTCTGAGGATTTAAAGGTAGGTAGACAATGCAGTAGAGCAGCAGGTAATGCTAGCAGAATGCTTGGTTGTATAGGGAGAGGTATTAGCAGTAGGAAGAGGGAAGTGCTCATGCCGCTGTACAGATCACTGGTGAGACCTCACTTGGAGTATTGTGTACAGTACTGGAGACCGGATCTCCAGAAGGATATAGAAATGTTGGAGAAAGTGCAGAGAAGGGCTTCTAAATGGTTCATGGATTACAGGATAAAATTTACCAGGACAGGTTAAAGGATCTTAACCTATATAGCCTGGAAAAAAGACGGGACAGGGGGGGATATGATAGAAACATTTAAATACTTAAAGGGAATCAACAAAGTAAAGGAAGAAAGTTTATTTAAAAGGAGAAATAAAACCGCAACAAGAGGACACAAGCATAAACTAGAGGGCAAAGGTTTAATGGTAACATCAGAAAATATTACTTTACGGAAAGGGTAGTGGACGCATGGAATAGCCTCCCAGTGGAAGTGGTAGATGTTAATACAGTAAAGTCATTTAAGCAAGCATGGGATAGGCATAATGCCAAGCTAGATATAGGAAAGGGCAAGTACTAAAGGAGAGTACTCAGAGGTTGGGCAGACTGGATGGGCCTTCTGGCTCTTATCTGCCGTCACTTTCTATGTTTCTATGTTTCTATGTTTCTATGTTATTACAATGCAATGTTCTTTTTTAAAAAAAATTATAGCAAAAACAATATAGAGACTAATTGGGCTCAATAATAACCACTTAGTATCATTAATCTTCAATGTTTTCTTTTCCAAGGACAGCAGAGCTATTGCTTGGTTTAGCTGTGGTTGTGCCATATACAGTGCTACCCATCACAAACTGTTTCACATTTATTTTTAGTTTTTATAGCTAAACACAAATTGCTGACATTTATAATAATTAAACAAGACTGATCATTTTGAGAAATCCGATATTACCATTGACTTGAAAGGCCGACTTTATCATCATAGCAACCAATGGTATGGGGTCATATACATGGCCTACTTCTTCTGCTACCTGCCGTTCACTACTTGTGGGTAGAAGTTCAACTGGTAAGATACGGCTACACCTTTTCCATGTCTTGTTTACTGAGAATTCTAAGAATTAAACAGTCCAGGTGTATGCACAAAATATGAAAAGGCGGTAACAGAATTTTACTTTCTAAGGAACTTAAGGGCAACCAGCTTTCAGATTTTTCTCTTTTACAGTTTGGGTTTTTGAAATGTTGCTTTTCATATTTTTCTCACATACACAGTTTGTATCTGTTAACATTATCTTACTGGTAACGCATTCCATGGATTATTTTTTTTGCCATTTTTTTTGTTGTTTTTTTCAGGTTTCCATCTTGTTTTTGTTTTATTTCTTTTGATCACAATATGTTATGTCTAATTTTTGTATGTAAATTTAGTGATGATGAAATCAGTGTCCTGTTGCTGAAATTCCTGGGTAGATCCAAACAAACTTCCTACATTGTGCAGTCAACTTTGGTTATTGTAACCAAAATAATTATGTGGGAAGTTTTACTATAAAAGTATATAAATAAATACTAAAACTATATAAACTATAATAATTAATATAAATTTTACTACTTAAATCCGGTGTAAAGAAGAATATAATATATATATATATATATTTGTTTATATGTGTTATAAAAAAAGTTATTAGTTTAAAGCTTAGTACATTGGTTGTAGGCTTTTGGCTTTTTTTTTCCTTTTGCTAAAGAAAACCATGTTTGGGCCATTGATGATTTTCTTTCAGTAAAAGATCCAGTTGTTTGCTTAAAAGCATAGCTTGTTTACTTTGCCTGTCTGTTTCTCACCTCATGGGAGGGTTAATGTGCTGTCAACCTGAATTGTTGTTGTTCTTAGTGTTTCACACAAACACAGGTGACCTTTCATTTATAAACATTGTCTTAGGGGAAAAAATCTCAACAGCGTGAAGGAAAGTGCACCTGCCATTACAGAACCTCAAGGTTTATACGTTGCATGGAAAACAATGAGGGTAAATGTTGGTTCTAACCCTTGTCCCAAAACTCTTGTGACATATTTTTCATTGGTTAAATAAAATATGGCACTTTTTACTATAGACTTCTTGCGGACAGATAGGGCTAGATCAATTTTCCTTATCACAGCCTAACTAAAAAAAATTATTTTAATGTTTCATTTGTATTGGTATGTGGAAGTTACGTTGATTTGTACTTGTAGGTATGGCTGTATCTAGACTCTTGGCTTACCCACACAGCAAGCAATAGGGAGTAATTCAGTCTCACAGATTCACATCTCCACTGGGACTAGGATTGCTCAGACTTCTTTATCATTATATTTGTAGGCTTTATAGCAGTCATTTGGTGTTTTAATTATTTTGTCAAGATCTTGAGGTGCTTAGTGATCTTGATTTAAATTTAATACTACTACATAATCAGAGTGCCCTACAAAACTGTCTGCGTTTGGCCAACACGTGGACAGCGTTGCACTGTGTATTTAATTGTTTTTAGTGAATTTGATGATTATTAAAGTGAGGAAAGAATAGATCCAACATGTCACATTTTCTGTTTCTTTTTCATTTACACATCATACTTCAATAGGGTTTTGGTTTGGACACTTAGCAAGTTGATGTCATTTTTCCTGTATAGCAGCTGGCAGCATTCTGTTTTTGTTTTATGGAAAAGCCCTTGCCCTTTTTCTTTTTTTAATTTTTGGAATGTTCTCCTAGACATCTGTAAACATACTAAGCGCTAACTTAATGAAAGTCTTTTTAGTCAACTGAAAAACCGGCATACCGTTTAAGGGACGGTTTAATAAATAATACATAATAAAATGCTTGCCCTATAAAGGAGATGTGGCTTCAGAGCTGTTGTCTGACAATGGAAGCAGCCAATAAGTGGTGCACAGCTTGATTCTGTATGACAAAAACATTTATTTATTTATTTAAATGCTCAATGTGACGAGGCAATCATTCGATGCCAGAAAATGACTCTTAACTATATATAGTCTTGCAAATATTTCTAAGTTAGAAGCATTCAAACTGGTTTTGTCTGTGTTTGTGTTCCTACATCTGCCATCACCAGCCATAGCCTAAACATTTACTGTTATCCCTTGGTAAGTATTGCACTTCAATCTCCTTATTACAGCAAGTAGAAAGTTAGAACATGCTACCTGTTTAGCAGGCTGCATATGAAACAATGCTAGATATTGTTTACAGGTATGCAACAATATTATCATAGATGTCTTTAGATGTGGCAGTAATCTTAATTATAATAGAGGCGATAACAGAGGTTATTTTATATCATTAGACAGGTTTGAGTCACAGAGCAAATTTTGGTTGTCATCACACTGACCTTTCATGTAACCATCCCAAGAAGCCACATAAATCCCTTTGTTTCCAATGTAGCCAACTGTGGTCCTTGAGGAGCATTTGGCCCTCTTGCCAGGCTTTGTGGTTGGAAAAGGATATGTTTTTGCCACCTTTAGCATTCAAGGCAAAAAGTTGCTGAAGACACTGCCTAGCTTACCTAGGGATTGAAGGGGGAATGTAGGCATGGCCAAACATCTATCACCTGCCAGGAGCAAGAGAAAACTGAGCTGGGGCAGCAGGGCTTCATCTAGAGACTTTAGATGAAACCCAAATAGCTCCTAGGTATGATCGTCACTCACTTTTTTGATATTGGAGCACACTCTTTGGTCTTTAAGTAAACCAACAAAAATGACTAAAGATAAATTAGAATGTGCCAGTTCTCCATTAAGCATGAATTTCTTTTTTTTTTTTAATAAATATGTACATTGAAATATATGAAAATTGTTGTAAATCACGCAGCGTATTTCAGAGAGGGAGGCATGTGTTGTGAACAAAAAGATTATATATATGGGACGCTTGGGTGATATGAAGCATGAACTGTTAAATATTTTAGTGCTGATAAAACTGTTAATCTTGGGTGTCAAGTTGTATTTTATGTGGTATAAATAAGGGCCAAAAATCTGCCACTACAGAATGCTTCATTATATGAAGTATTCATGTTATACTACGTGTATTATACATTATTTCCCCAGCCAGTGAAAACATAGAAATAATCCAATGGATTGTCAAATAAAGCTTTATTTTATTTTCAGGGGGCTTGGCTGTTTAATACATATATTTTTTAATTTCAATTATAGAAACCATGTTTAGAAAATGTACAATTGTTTTGATTTTTTGCTTAGAAAAAGAGACAAGCTGTGAATAATGTTGACAGTGTCCAACGCTTATAGAATGACCGTCCCTAAAAACAAAGGTGTCATCAACCTGTCACGACCTTGTTGAAAATCACCACTGCGTTTGGGCAGATGCCATGAACATAGTGGTTTGACATGATGTATTTCTCACACAGTTCTTCAAGTTGCAGACCTTGTTCCAAGTAAACTTTATCTAGATTGTATCTCTGAGTCCCGCTGCGGCTCTTTTACTTTGAGTAAATACTTTTTCTGTCGGTTGTTACTCATGTTTAGTCAAGGAGTAAATCTGGAAATATGCAACCGCCAGTTTAACCAGTAGGTATAATAAAGCCTCCAAGGTATTTTGTTCTAGCTGTATAGGCATCTAGCAATTATTTTATTCATAACCTCTACCCTTCCTTTTGCCGGCATAAAAAAAGCAATGTGCTTATATCAAGGGGTCCTTTTATGGCTCATAAGAAACTATTGACAGTCAATTCTACTTTAAATTTCTGTCCAGATCATAGATCTAGACTGTTTGTTCATCTGCAACTGATTACAGCCAAATAATTGAAAAGGGGGGGAGTTAAGGGATTGGACAGCCCTTCTCTGAGGATCTGCCATTGAGGTTTATTTACTAAAGTTGGAGATGTCCAGAGAGTTGTGGATTCATTATGCATTATGAAGACCCTTCCCTTGCAGATTTCTCTGGCAGTTCTGAGCTGCCTTGTATAATGCATAATTCATAAATCAATCTGGAAATCTTACTGATTTAGCGACCCATTATAATGGGTCTGTCAAGATCACTTTGTTTTACCATCCACAATGTAAAGTGAAATTGGTGAGTTAAAACCACAATTAATTCATTTTTAGTGGGTAAACCCCTCTATTATTGTATAACGTTCACGTTAAAAAAAAAAAAAAAAAAAAAAAAAAGTCTGCATTATGAATTTCACTAAAACTGTATAATTTGTTTCTTGAGTTAAAATAGAAATTATTATTTAATGTTGCCATAGCCAGTTTGAAGAACCATTCATATATCAAACAAACTTTACAATGTTGTCCATCATTAAGGATTTTGGCCAATGTTGTATTGCATGAATATTAGCAAATGGTAATAAGCAATCCCTGCACTGTAACATCTGATGGTATTTACTTTGAAGTTGTGAAGATACTTTGCCAGCTTAAGAACTAATGTCAACACTGCATCAGCATGGTATGCGGAGATCCACCTAATGATCCATTAGCTTATACATTCTCAAGCCTCTTGAAACAAATGGTTTATTTATCTCTACTATCATTCTACAAGGAATATCTTTTGGGGGGGGGTGTTTAAGTCCACCATCAGATTTCTTTTACGATGCATAGCTTCTGTTCGTTCTTTTTTTATGCTCTTTTGGAGTTCTTGTAATGAAAATAAGTATGAGGATGACATTAGCGCTGCCTTTTCGTTGGTTATTTTTCATTTATTTCATTTATGCCTATTTATATGCCGTTAATACTATATGATTTTTTTTCTCTAGATGTACTAGAGCTTCAAAGCAGTGTTTTTAGTTGGACTTTCCAAAACAGTTTTACTTAAAGTAGTTAAATCCTTATATACAAGTCTTGTAACTTTGGATACGTGTGTCATATACAGCTACCAATTAAGTTGACATTTATTATTATGATTATTTGTTTTATATAGTGCCATCATATTCCACTGCACTGTACATCAATACAAGAACTTTTACAGTGAAATACTTGTCCATACATTGAGATTCAAACAATATTTCTAAATAAGGGGTTGTGTCTGAAGCAATACTGATCAACATGATAGAGATTACAACTTAAAACAAGTGATGGTATTAGAGAAGGGGAGGGGGTGAGTTGGGTGTCATAAATAATGGGCCTTGAGGTGAAAAATGTAGAGAGGTAGAGAGATAACCAAAGGACAGAACAAATAAACCTAGGGAAACCAATAAACACATTAACACATCAGAGACAAACCAGGATCCACATTAAGTCCCTCTTTATAGAGTTGAAATATGTTATTTTCATCTCAAATGTTTTCCTTTCCTGGATGGAGTGATTATTTTGTGTGAAATGATGTCCTACCGGGGTGCAATATTTGTCTTCCTCATGGTTTTTGATAGAACGTCTGTGTTAGGTTCGTTCTGAGTTCCAGCTTAAGCCCTGTCTCCCCAATGTGTAGCACCCTTTCTCACATGCTAAACATTGTATCATGTACACCACGTTTGCAGATGTACATGAGTATGAATCTTTGATGTATGTTTTGTTGTTGTGACTGGCTGTGATACTGTCACATATACGTTGACAAAGTTTGCAGCAGGATTTGTTGCATCTTACGGTGCCATTCTGTGTATCCTCCTATTCTTGGCCCAGTTTGCTGTGGACCAATCTTTTCCTCAGGTTTGGTTGTTTAAATGCCAGTATGGGGGGCACAGGGAATATTTTTTTCAGTATGGCGTCCTCTGAGAGTACTGGCTGCAGGTCTTTAATAATTTTGTGTATTTTCTCAACAGTTGGGTTGTAGGTAACCACCAGAGAGATCCTGCTTGGTAGTCGGTGTGACTATCAAGCTTCGTGACAAGAATTTTTGTGTATTTTTTAAAAAAAAAACATTAGATTAAACAATAGACATTTTTTACCAAGAGTGCCAATGTTAGAAGGGGGCATTGTACAGACACATAAATACATCCAACATATGAGGTATCATTTTATAATAATTCAACTGTAAAGTGTAATGAGCTCCTAGCCAAAGTCAAAGATTTATATGAACGCAAAATGTTGTCATGTTACCTGAACAATGCATTACTATACATAATAGTTTTTCTCTGAATGTGACATAAGATATGTTGTGAGGAGGGGTATATTAATACGTTATTTCTCTTAGAGCTTACAGACTTTTGAAACTCAACAAGCTTCAAAAGCTATTATAAGATATAATTTTATCTTGCAAATACGTGCTATAATATGATGAATAGAAAGACATATATGTTGATGCATAAATGCCACAAATGAATATAAAGACATATATTGTAATACGAAGTGTAACATTAATAACTATGAATATTTATTATAATATATATATAAATATATATATATATATACGTTCATTAGTTTTCAAGAATATAGATATTAAACAGCTCTGTTTTATTTCAGGTTCTGTGGTCTTTGGAGCATGGACAATGGATTCCTGAGGAACCCTATGAACTTTCTGATCATTTTCCAGGAGCTCCTGTAAGTTTTGGGTTTTTTTTGGGGTTTATTTATTTTTTGTTACTGATACTATTATTATTGCTAATTGATTTCTTAAGCTGGCTTATACTCAATGTATCTTCTTACTCCACTTCATGGTAAATACCAGCCTGTACACTTCTAATGACTCTATAGTTAAAGGGAAGCAGCCAATAAAAATGAAGGAAGCAGTAGGTGTGAAGAAGTCAAACTTGAAGGCGCTTACTCGCTAGTGTCTGTGAGCTTGGGAAGTGAAAAGGAAGCAAGTGCTTTTACTTGAAATTAAGGGTTTGGCTGGCCTTGTGGATAGGGAGCCAACTGCTTCCCCTGGTTAGTCTGAATTCTTCAAGAAGGCCAGGCCCAAGGTTACCTTTAACACTGTGGGAGATGGATGGTCATTGGCATCTTGTAAAGCATTGATACATATCTCCACAGTGGTAGCGCAAGAGGTCAAGAGCAAGAAGTACAGTATCTCAATACCATTGCAGCGTGTGATAGTGTATATATAGGTGATACATCAGTGGATAGTAGTTTGTTTATGTTTAGTTTCTGGTTGGCTGGTTGTTTTTAAGAAAAAACAGGTCTGTTTTGGTCCAAGACAAAATCAAGTCTTTAATTGACAGTGATAACTTATATTGTGCCAACACAGAAACATATATAACCACGTTTGCATTTAGGGTTTCAGCATTAACTTTTATAACAAAAATATTTTGTTTAATTCCCCCAACCCTTTTAAACTGCTCTATAAAACTATGTATTTTTAAAATATCTGTTTATCCAGCTGCAGAACGTTTTGGCAAGGGTAAGTGCTAGTGCCTCTTTCGTTAATACTTGTATCTATTCATAGTGTTTAGGGGGTTTCTTAATAAATCCTTTCCAAACACACATGAATATTTGCTTTGAGTTCATTATTCCCTAAACAAAGTACAGTAAAGCTGCCTCTTTGATGGCAACCAAGTTTTATTTTTTGCACGTCTGCTTTTTTAAGTGTGCCAATCTGGTTCCGCCGGAAAGTGCTTGTATCATCTATTACTCAGCACTGATATGATCCTCATAATACATGGTTGAGTCTGTGACAGCAGAGTCAACTAGTCATATGAACCATATGTAGGTCAAACTTGGCCTGTCATGGAGTAGAAAGTTGATGCCACAGTACACTCACAGAATTTGAGTTAGGTTATTTGTTGCATGTATTTCTAAATACAGTAATGCAGAACTCCTTACCTGGGAATTTATTTGCTTTGCTTATCATCAGTTAGCACATTGGGAGATAGCTTCCTAGGCAGCTGTTTGGTAGATGGGTGCGTAACTCTAACGGCAAGACATGAAAAAAGGCACAAAAATACAGAAAGAGAAGCTCAGCCTAAAAAGCATATGAATTCGGATTTCGATGTACTACTGAACTGACACATACATAGGAAGAAATATGCACACACTCACTACAGAGTTCCAAAATGGCCAATGAACCAACAACAGCACACGCAATGCATCGGGTGCTTTATGGGTTTCAATGGCTGAGCAGCTGGGTAAGTAAGCCAAAGATCACTAAGCACAATGCCAAGCGTCAGATGGAGTGTAAAGACCACCACGCATCACATCTGGAAGTCTGAGGGACGTATCAGAGTTTGACCCATGCCAGTAGAATGCCACATACTGGAATGCATAGTGCCTACTGTAAAGTTTGGTGGAGCAGGGGTGATGGTCTAGAGCTGTTTAA
>VKOC01049214.1:0-15082 GCA_009364415.1 Spea multiplicata
AGAATTGAAAGCGCAAGCTGCCTAAGCGGCGCGCAAATTGTCCATTGCTGGACATTAGTTATATAACAGGGGTCACTAAAAGGTCAGGATAGTTAAGGCATAAAGTTTTGGTGGGCTAGGCTAGCTAAATCTAATTCTAGGTTACTGGGCAGGCAGTTTATTTAGCGCAGCTGATTGGTTAATCAGCTGTGCTGCAGCACGAGGTTTGAGTGGGCATTCTGTGCGGCGGGAAAAATAAGCACAGCTGATTGGTGCAGTCAGCTGTGCTTACAGCGTGAGGCAACTGTAAAATAAATAAATAGCTGCGCGCAGGGAGATTAAATTCACCTCAAGAAAAATCTGCAAGGAGCTGTTGCTGAGCAAGCGTCCCACCCCCCTCCCTTTTGTTTTAAATGTAAGGTATGTAATATGTTATATTGTCGTAGTTTTATAAGGGGTAAAGGTCGCCTCTGTGTTGAGGTGGACAGAGGCTTGGTGTTACACAATCTGGCTGAGAAAGGGGCGGATTGTATTTGGTGTATTATATATAAGAAGTTATTTGGTTATTACGTTAAATGGTTTGTGTTGTTAATGCCTCTTATACCCTTTAAATAAAGCTACGGCCAATTTTATCCAATTTACAATTCTGTGTCTGTGGTTATTTTATTGATTTGTTAGAGGTTAATATGTACATGCAATGGACATTGGTCAGCACCCAAGTCTAGTGATGGGATCAAAAGGAGAGGAGAATCCAGTGCCTCCTTCGTCCTCCCACATGGACATTGGCCTAGCATTTCCTGACCACATCGTGAGGTAAATCCCGGACCTGGGACTGTCCAAGCGAAACCTGGACTGTGGTATCGCACACCATATCAAAGCTACCAGTACATGCTTTTTTTATCTCAATTGCAGATAATGCATCCATGGAATAATACGGGCGCACTTTCTAAATATCTGCTCTAGAAAAAAGTGAGGTCTATGTAGCTCCAAGGCAAAAGGTGGATCCCACGGTAGTACTCTAAAGATTTATGCGATTAATACCACAAGTGTTAAGCACGCCATCTTGGGAGCTTGTAAAAAATGGTTCCCTTTGGCCATGTGTGCTACACAATATAAATGTCATATTCATGCATAAGCAGTGGAAGGGACTTTTCAGTCAAAAACAGTATTTTGGTCCTGTATTTGTGTAAATACCTATATATACTTAATACATGAACACATATTATTATTTATTGTTTTAGATAGTGCCATCATATTCATTTGGCATTCATTTTACATGAGAAGCTGCTCTTTGGTATAACCAACAGAAATAAATCAAGAGGTTTAGATATTGAATGCCAAATTTTAATAAAGTTTGTAACGTAACATTTTACGTAACATAACGCACGGCCAACTCAGGACTTTGTGCAAGACGAGTATACGGGGGTTGTCCGTTTGTAACGCCTACCTACAGCAAAGCAACAGATAATGAACCAACCTTTCCCCCCCCAAAAATGATGTTCGGTACTTGTGCTTTTTAAGCTCATTTTAAAGCGGGTGTCTTATACTGCAAATTAAAAGAATTAAGTCATTATCACTGTTGAACATAACAGAAGATGAGTAGCCATAAAATGCTTGGCTCGCCAAAAAAAATGAGCTCATCTGATGTCATAAACGTGCTTAACCTGACACAGAAGCACCAGACCAATGTCCTCATAAAATGATGTGTGTTTTATATATTAAGTGAGGAAATCACTATTTATTAGACAACATACGTGATAAAGGATATTGTTATCTGTGCATCAGGAAAGATTAACCATTTGAGTGGAAAAAAGTTATCGTTGTCAACAAATAGTTTTTCAGGCTCACAGACTCTGACCTAATCAATAATATGTATGTACCTTTGGACACACGAAAATAAAATATACAATCATGGGTACACACCTGCCCGCTTATAGTCCAAAGGCTACATTTAATGGAAACTCCGGTAATCATATGCATATAATAGCTAAGTGTACCCTTTAAATTACGGTTCTCATAGAGGAACGTATGTACATGTAGGTACTTCATATCAAACAGGACCCCGATCTAATATAGACTGTAACACGCCAACAGTGAAGGCATGTTTAATCATCTCATTGTTGGCGGAAAACTAGAAGCCGAGCGAGATGAAGAAAATACCGAGGATATAATCTTCAATGCAATGAAGCCGTAACAAGAAACAAATCACAAAGCTCCATAGCCATTTTGCATTAGTAACTTAAGATATAAAGCGGTGCAGACTTTTAAGAGATCAGGAAAATAAACATTTGTGTTATCAGGAGAACTCGCCCTTTGATCCTTTAGAATCATATGATTCAGCGCCTTGGGAGTTGAACGTGTTCTACGCATTTTCTTTTGTCTTGGTCTCCGGAACTGGCTGCGGAATACAAAATATTTTTTAAGGCCGCGCCGTCTCATAAGAGCTGCCTTTCAGCTGTAGGTTCAGTGGCCCCTTTTATGTTCATTTTCACGGAGTGCGCAACAATGAGTTGGATAAATTGCATGAGTTGCATAAATAATGCTGGTTGCTGGGGAACAAATACCTCCTCAGTTAAGACTGCTCGGAGTAGTTAAGAACGCTGACATAGAACCTCTAGTCCGATTTGACATTGGGGCCAAGTTGCAGCTGTAACCCCATACCCACACCTCTCTGGGAGCAGAAAACAAATTTTTCTTCTACATTTCCTACAACTACAAAACTATGTTTACCCACTACCCCTATTCGGTTAATTTTATCTCAACTTTTCAGTAATTAAATCCCTGTCATGTCAAGGCATGAGTTGGCCTGCCCAGGCCTCTGGCAAGCAAAGGGTTAAGCTCTTCGATCCAGGGACATATGGGATATTATTTGATTGTCAGTCCTTAAAAAAGTGTTAACAGCAGCCCTAGGCCATAAATCTAAAGCGTCATCTCCAAAACTGGACTGGAAGGTTTTATACCTTCAGTGGAGACCAAACGTGCCCAGCGAGATGTGTTCCTGAGATACGAGAAGGGCTATTTTGCAAGCGGTTAAACCCATCATATTGGATGTCCAGATATCCACAAAAATATGCGGTATATGACATATGTTTCTCTGACAGGTCTGATTGAGGGGTCCGTAAACTGTCAGGCGACACCTCTGATTCTCCCAGGTAACACCCCGGGGGTCCGCGCTTTGTGGTTTATCCATATATTATGAGTCTTGGAGGATATCAAGGGCTAATTTCTTTTTAAAAACTTCGATGAGAACTTTACCGTCTGAAGCTCCCACAAGGACCCGTATACCAGTAATGTAGGGATTCTTTGTATTTCTCCCATTTTATTTTATGGACTGTTTAGCCAATTTGCATAGTAACATAGTAACTTAGGTTGAAAAAAGACCAAAGTCCATAACGTTGTCCAAAAAAAAAGAAAAAAAAGACCCAAACAATTTGTAACCTTTTTTTTTATCGTTTTATCCCTGTATTTTTGTAGCAGAAGCACTGTGAAAACCTTTTTTTTGGATTAAATGTTCCAAAAAAAAAAAAAAAAAGTGTCATTAACCCTTTCACTCCCACACTCCCCCCAGCTCGTGACAATCCCAGTAATTCGTTTCTATGCAGAAGAGTTAACCTGGATAAGCACACAGCTGGCGCAATGACTCACGGATTATCCTGTTTTAACTAATTCTGATACTAATCTCTCGTTTATACAGCCAATGACGTAAGCGGGCTACTTTATGATTCAAACAAATTGGCAGTAATTCTTAAATTGGCCACATAATACTGCGGGATTGCGTGTTTGCGGTCGATGGCGATGATTAAATTAAGAATTAAGATATTACTTACCCAGAGTGTTTTGAAAAATGGAGGACTGGGAAGATGGGTTCCAAGATATCAAAGATTTTACATACACCGGGCCGCTGACTCAAAATACAAGTTTGGAATCCCAATAACCCAAGAAGACGGAAGGGAGCGGGGCCTAGGTTACTGGGTACAGTTACGGCACTGAGCAAGCAACAATACGAGGAACGGCCAAAGACAGGGGCGAGAAAGCCAAGCAAAATAGTCAACGCCAAGTCCCATCAGTGAAGCGCACTGGGTGTGAGGTTCAAATAGTCTTTTAGCGTGAAAGCCAAAGGTTGCGATGTCCGTATGTGTGTCTACGCACCATCAATACAATGATGCAAATACAGCGGCATCAGGAATTTGCATATGGGCAAGTTGTACACGGGCAGTTCATAGCTCTGGGTCAACAATATATAAATGCACATCCGCATACATGCCAGAGTTCTATCCATCATCTTTCCAGAAGCATGACTTTCCAAAAAGGGGAAAAGGTGTTTGTAGCCGGCTCGGCTCTGGCTCGCTTACACAATCTGTATACAATTTATTTACATACAGATTGTGCACCAACTGACCCTTTAATCTGGACAAACAGCATACGTTTAATGTGGCCATACAAACAAACACAATCGTCACGGAGACATTGTGTATCTGCGAAGATAATTCCAAATGGCAAGAGCCGCACAAATTTTTTATGCATCAAACTAGAATTCAGTCTTCCGGTGAAATTACAAGATATAACTCTCGTTTAATGAGGGGCTCGCGTGGCAGATTATTAGTATGCTGTGCGGATGCCTCTCAGAGCCGGAGAACAGATCAGCTTTATTAGAAAGGGAGAGGCGAGCAACTTTATAGCAGACGGAGCAACTACGTTCAGATTTTTTTTATTGATAGTTATAGAGTTTTTATCATAGAAATGCTCTGCAAGGCACAGGGGGAGAAGTCTGTATTGGTAATATTTGGCATACAAGTGCCCCTTAAGGGACTCTTTCTCACGGTCATCAATAGTTGTTTCGCTTCATTCTTGTGTATCCATTCAACTGATTGACAGCTTAACCAGCCAATCGGTGGCAAGAGATTTTGGAACACGGAGAAGGAAAAAAGATTTTTCTGTGTCAGCTAAGTGGGGTTTTTTTCCCGCCATTTTGGAAGAATGCATATTAAAGAGGGCTACCTCCTGAGTATTTTAATATACTTTCTTCTACTGTGGGGGGTTTTAGGGAAGAAAATAATATTATCATGTTCGGCCAAGATAATGTTTCACTAGAACAATGAATTCCGCCCTTCATAGGTGTGGACCGGCAGGATATTACTCATTCCATTTGGCATTACAAAACGGTAAACATTTCTACTACGACTTCAGTTTCTAATCGCCTTTTGCAATTGGAATGCCTGTCCAAAATATCAACATTCTTCCGCGAATATACAGTTTACAACACAGGCGTTTTGTTTACATGCCGGGCCCGAATTTGATTTTGGTCCAAACGGCCATCAGAGGTTTATTTGCAAAACATTCTGCGGGCTGCGCGGCTCCGGTCTCATCTCTGCGTGTGACAAAGGTTACAGTAACTAAACGTGCGCGGCGTGTCCTCTGCATGGCAATAAGGCGGCTCTCCAGACAGAGGCCGAGCTGCGGTGGGAAAGTCCTTTCACGTTTTATAGCTTGGATTCTGCTATTTGGCTTAAAGAGGACGCAATTTACTGTCCTTACAGCTCCATTCAACACCCGGGGTCGGGATTTATATATTTGCGTGCCACAGAAATCAACTGTTTTGGGTCAGTTTGCAAATATATGGCATTCTATAAAGTCACTCTAACACCCGCGAGCAAGAGGGCACTGGAACGTGGCTCCAAGAGGTTAATGATTCCGAAACAACATTTCTTCTCTCTTTAATGGTCTGGTGGTTGAATATAGTGACATGTGTTAGTCCGATGGTGGAGCTGCTCTCTTTTTTTCCCTCTTTCTCGTTATACTTTTTTGTTTCCTTTGAACTAACCCCATTTATACATTCTTCTTGCCATCTACTTACAATCATAAAAAATACAGGTTTATAAAACATGTACCTGTTGCTCTAATGCAGCAATAAGCAGAGCGTGAACGGTGAACGGTTCCTTTTCAAAACCCTCAAAGTGCACAGAGGATCATAGCGATTATCTACAAAGCAACCTAAGACTGCCTAGGGACCCTGATCGTCCTGGTAGATAAGAAGAGACACAGAAAGCAAAGATAACAGGTTCCCGCTTAAGACTCTGTATGTATATTTTGAGAAATGGGTAGATTTCAGCAATCATTTTTGAAGAAAGAAGTGGCAAGTTCAGTTACTTTGTTATTACAAAAGAAAGAGACAAATCCAACGTTGCCCTTAGGGAACATGCAGCCGCCAAAGGATAAACAGCGGAGACGTTAACAATAGGATTGAAGCTAGATGTTGAAAAATATTTAGGTGGAAAATGGGAGCTCAATCGTTGGCATATTAAGTTTTAATAATTGGCGAGCCAGCCTTGATATATGTAACATTATATATATTAGTATATATATATGATATATATATATAATATATATGTGTGTGTATAAAGGAAAGAAATGGTATCTTTGCTCTGTGTTAGACAACATTCTAGAGAGTTATAATAACTTTTGAACTCACGGTTATTGTGCAATAACGAATTTTGACCCAGGACAGTCCTTAATAGGTTCTAAATATTGGCAAAAAGAGGCACGTTAAAACGTCAATTTCAAATTCAATCCCCTTTTTTATTTAATAACACATTTAAAATTCACACTTCTATAATCCTAATTTCTTTTTCAAAAGTTATTAGACAAGTATAAAAAGTTTTACATCAATAATGTATATCGCCCTTTAGGTTAAGATTTAAACCAGTTTATGGTATATTACACCACCTGACGCATTTCGCCTGTGGCAATATGTGCTTGTAGAAAGAAAATGCTTACTTGTATATAGATGTTTTGTAACTGTAGTTTATTAGGCGTTCCGAGGGTGGAATTATTCCACATGGTTGATTTTATACTTTATAGTTTGATTTTGTGCATTGCCGTTTACTCATCACATAGATTCTTTTTTTAAGGGCTGGTCATTTACCTTTATTAAGACCTTTATCACAGATTAGTTCAATATAAACACCCCAAATACCCCCAATAGGGGGTATTAAAGAGAATATTGCATTCTAAATTTTGCTTACAAATCATAATAAGCAATATTTGTGTACTGAAAATCCAATTTATACGTATACCATGGCAGCGGCAATGCTAAATTTGTCAGAATATGCAGGATTATTCCTCTTTATTCACTCGGTCCTTATCTTTGGACATGTTCGGCCGCAAGCTACATGAGCATAACAAGGTAGCAAGCGGCCGCCCATATCCAGACGTCATCCGCACCTATGTCATCAGGCGGCCGCTGGACTTAGTCAGTCTGGCCCTTTTGGTAGCACTATAAGGAGGTGACTGGAGGACAAGAAAAGTTTTCTTCCTCTTTCTAGAGGACTCGCCAAGGTGAAATTGCACCATTACATTTAAATATCTGTGAAACCGGTACACAGATCGATTAAGAAAATTGTAATGATGCCAAAAGCTCTGCACATAATAGTTCCTCTCTAACGGGAAAGATGAGAATGGCAGCAGGGTAGGATTAACAAACAATGGTGTTTTATTTTTCAGGCTGTTATTTAAAAAATCATACAGCCTTTCATTTAACTTCTTTTCATCAAGAAATGTTCTTTTTATTATACGAGCCACCTCGTGGTTTTTTTATTGTAACAATTTTGAAGAACTGTCACATTTCCTCCCGGTTCCTGCCGTGGGAAGCAATCGAGGGGATAAAAGGTTAAACACTTGATGTACAACTCAATCATGGCCGATTGTGTAAATCGAGACACTTATGAAAGCAGTGTTAATCAAAATGGAGAAAAAATGCTTCTAAAGTTCTCACGGAAGGTACGTACATTACGGCCGAGAGAGGTCAGCTCCCACCGATGTTCCTCGGCACACTTCAAGGGAGCGTTGGGTAGAAGGGATTGCAAGAAACTGGTTTCCGCAACGAGTTTTGGATTCTGTCGTATGAGGCAAGAGGTAGCCCTGCCTTCTCTAAAACCTCACCTGTTACCCCATAGTTAATGCATGATGTCTTTAATCTACGACTCTATAGAGCATTAGGGAACAAACAAGACCATTGGATGAGGTCATCAATAGGATAGCTGTTGCTCAATATTGTTACCAAGTTCCCTTAAAGTTAAATACTTCAGGGAACCCCCATTTAATTCCAAAGACTAAAACAAAACAAGTGAATGGTTTATGCGGAGTACAGGCCGGACTGGGACATAACTCACAAAAACAATAACAAACTGCAGAGAAAACAATGATGTGACGGCTTAGTGTCGCTTCTCCATTGGAAACCAATCCAAGTTGGAAGTTCTTGTTTCACAAAACACATTTGTGTGCCTCCAGAAATCGTTGTAGACAGGCCCGGACTGGCCATCTGGCACAAGGTGGGCTGTCGTCCAACATCGCTCCATACGCGCCCGATCCCCCACTCCACAGTGGGTGCTATAGCGTATGATAACTCACTGGATGTGCTGGCAGCCCTCATATCCAGCGCTTACGTCATTAGGTGGCTGCTGGTCTTAAAGCGGCAGGGCCAACTTATCTCCAATCTTGCCCTGGTTATAGATGGCACTTTTTAATTTACTAGCGTTAACTAGCCACTTCGTAATTACGTCTGATAAGGTTTTTATAAAGAATTCAAAACATTAGGTTAAGTTGGAGATATTGCTGCATCTCCCGACACCTTCTACTCACCGATCTACTGCTCCGGACATGGGGCAGCGCATATCCATTGTTGACCGCACTGACATCATTAGGTGGCCGCCAGACTTAAAGTACCAGGATCATCCAACCCTCTTCAGTCCGGCCTGCATAACTGTTTTAGGCTGCTTTTAACTAGAAATTCCATAAAATTATTCACTAAATATTCAATTTCATTAGTTTATGATGCACCAACCCCAATGAGCCTCTGCTCCGAGAGGACCTTGGATGGCTCCACATAAGCCATACTTTAAAGTCCAACATACTTTGACACAGTAACATTTATGTTTATTCTGAACATACTATAAACTCCAAAAAAAGGGGTATAAAAAGGGATAATGTGTGTAGAGAAGCTATCCAATAATTACTTGTTTTACAGATTTAGTTAAAAAAAAAAAACAACTCATGTTTTTCCAGTAAATTTGACATATTTCTTACTTTATAATATGTCATTGCTTAGAAGGCTGTTAAGAAATTATAATACAGTAATATTTTATATATAAAAAGTCTACGATTTCAAAGGAACAAGGGTTCATTTTTCTCTCTCTCCTGGTTTCCTGATGCACACAAGACAAACATAAAACACAGATATATAATAAAAATGCAGAGTTTAATATAGCACCAACGCCCCCCCCCCCCGCTGAACATGATTATTGCATATTATTGTGTATGTTGAAGAAATGATTGCAATAACCTCCATAATACATTTCTCTAGTCCCTTTATTGCATTAGGTTCAAGCTAGAGCCACAATCCTTCTCACGATTTTTACGGCTATTTAAAGATTCCGCAGAACAGATTTTCTTATGTTCTAAGATAATTTCCGCTCCAAATTGTTGGAATATTCTCTGCCGTTCCCCAGTCCCCTGGTGAATTTCTTAAATAAGTTTAATCAATTTCCAGACTTCAAAGAGAATCATAGCACCAGAGTTCCATGTAAAATATTCCTTCCGAGCATTAAATATAAAATACATACTTTAAAAGTTAATTACCCTGAACATTATTTTTTTTCTTCTTATTTGCCATGTGTTAAATAGTTGCCTGCATGCTAAAATTCGATACCCTTACAAAAACAGGGCAGTTGTGTACTGGGAATCTTCTACTACGACTTTTTATCATTACTTGACTAGCGTAACGTTGACCAGAATGTCCTTCAAAGTATCGTAGAGTCGTTATTTCTTTGGGTCCTTCGTCGGAAGAAGATTGATGTTCCTAGGGCCGCACACAAGCAGAAAGTTGGGTTGCGTTACAATACCAGATCCTTTGAAGGATGTCAGGCTGAAGGAGCGCACTATATCAACGTCTCCTCTCCTGCATGTTTAGACAGACTATTCACAATTGATGGAAGACACCGGCATCCATAGAAAATACAAATATCGATCTAGGAGTAGCAAAAATAAACTTCCAAGCTAAACAGGGTTTGCAGAGTTGCATGGCTACAGAACTAAAACTATAGAATACATTTTTAGAGGCAAATTTATAAACAGAAGAGGTTTTACTGATGAAGCTTTGTGGTGGGGTTCCATATTCCATACTCCTATCTCACTAAGGTTACCAAGAGACCTTGGTCCAGTTCTGACACTACAAAAACCGCAGTGCAAACAGAGTGACTTTAGCCAAACACGGAAAGATGGGTGATAGTCTATCTAAAGACACTTTTGTCCTGGTCCATTGTAAGTGTTATTAATTTGAAGTGGAAGCATCTAGATGTAACAACTGCTTAGCCACAAAATATTAGACCACACTCACACTCACAAAGCGGGGTTGCCGAGTGCCGAGGTGCATTAAAACCACTCTCTGTAGCATCATCTTGAAGCCTGATGGATGAATCTTGGTTTGGTGGATGGGAGGAGAACACTACCTACCTGAATACATAGTGCCTATTGTATAGTTGGAGGGGGGGGGGGATAATGGGCTGGGACTGTTTTTCAGGGTTGGAGCCCCTTAGTTCCAATGAAGGGTAATGTTAATGCTACAGCAATGCTCTGCTTCCAACTTTGTGGGAACGGTTTGGGGAAGATCCTTTTCTACCCCAGCATGACAGCGCCCAGCGCACAAATCAAGGTCCATAAAGACATGGGTTGGATGAACTTGGTGTGGAAGAACGTGACCGGCCGCACAGAGCCCTGACCTCAACCCCATCGAACACCTTTGGTTATGACTTGTTATGACTTGGCATGGCCAAAACTCTACAAAATCTTGCGGAAATCCTTCCCAGAAGAGTGGAAGCCGTTACAGCTGCAGCGGGGGGTGGGGGATGGGCGACATATTAATGCAAATGGTACGGCGTCCACATACTTTGTGTAGATTTTTTCCAACAGTTTTATAACAAGTTAGTGGTTTACATGTTAACAGTTAGTTCGTTGGTTACTTCAATGACTCGTTTGAGTTATCTCAGGGAACTTAATCCCTTCACCCGCTCTATAATTATAGGTTTTGTTGGGCCAAGAGCTCTGAATCCCTGAAACTAGAAACAAGGTGTTCTGGGTTTTCGCAAGCACAAATTTCTTAGGATTACGTCATAAACAGGGCTTTAAACCCTAATCCCTGTAGGCCGATTAAGATGGTAGGTAGAGATCAGACAGAACTCCTTTTTGCCTTCCATCCTCTGGGATATGGAGTTTCAGGAGCGCCTTCCTAGCGAGGCTAATGATAAATAACATGAATCCCTTACCATGGTCAGAAATGCCAAAAAACGCATTTTTACTGCAATATAAGTTCGAGATTCAGCAAAGCATCGGATTGGTAATGGCGGCACACCGCAACGTATTGACCTCGCACATCACTGAACACGTAATACGCGGCACACGGAGCTAATGTATGCAATGCGGTTAATAGCCTCACATAAATAAGCATTAGGTCTCCAGTATGAGTTTTTAGCCGAGTATTACACAAATATATTGTGCACACCATGGAACGGTTTTTATTTAGAGTCCTTATTTAAAATTCATCGTGAAGCAATTATAATCCCGGTCACTTAGTGGAATCAATACTCCTCTGAGCCGGGCTGGTACGACGCCACTAATACCATCTATTGTTAAATGTACTTTGGATAAAAATACCACAATTGGATTATTACTGGAGTAAATTACCAACAACAAGCAGGTGGGGGGGGGGCAGGCTTGCCAGATGTGCACTCCAACTCCCATAATCCTTAGGCTATTCTGTGAATGACGGGATTTATAATTCACAAGGTTTGGAATGGCTTCCAATAATTAATGGGCATGCCAGCCATCCTATGCACTTTAAGCGGTCCCTTTAAACTTTCTTGTGGTCCCCTTTGCAAATACATGGAGGGAATCCGCATTCATTTCAATGCTTTTCTGCGAAGAGGGGGCAACGTGCTGCAGCTTCTCCTAAAGGAAAGTACTTTTTTGTATATTTTTTTTTTTCTAGTATTGTTTAAGATTGAAAGGTTACAATAAAGAACGGAGCAGAATTCTTTAACAAGCACGTTTGCAAGTTGTTTAAAGCTACAATGTGACATTGATTTACACGTCGGTCAGATAGCCTCATTGCTCTACAAAGTCATCGGGCTGTGTAACGTCACGCCGGAGATTGTGCCAAGGTTCATGCAAATAACACGCGAGTCAAACAGTGTGTTTACCAGTCACAGCTTCTCCACACAACGCTTCGAAGTGCGAGCTGAATCATCAGGGAAACGAGTTGCAAAAGAAAAGTAAATTAAAAAAAAAAAAAAAAGGTTTACATTTAAGGGAGACAGGAGGAAAAGTAACAAAAAATGCGGAGTTTAATTACACAAAAGTCGAGCAGTACCTTTATTAAAACTGTTAATTAACGCTAACACCGGGGTTTAAATGAACACTCCAGCCATCATAGGATAGTTGTGGATTCTTTAAAATTTCCATTGTGTCACCCATGTAAAAGCAGAACCCCCCCCCACATGCATGTGTCCCTTCCCCCAGCTATTTACGTGCAGGCCGATACGTACCTACTTTACTGCACGTAACATACGTTTACACCTGTGCACATGCGCAGAAGGGACTGCTCATCAATCCCTTACAAAAAATGACTGCAGTTTTTCTGAAGTAATACTGCAGTTTTTTGGACATGAAAAAACTGCAATACTGCACTTTTACCGTACTTTTTTTTTTTATATATATATTGCAAACATACAGTTGTACTTCAATCTACTGTAGCTTTATTGCATTTGTACTTCCGTAAAAAATTAACTGCAATACAAATGCAGTAAAAGTGCAGTATTGCAGTTTTTTTCATGACCAAAAAACTGCAGTATTACTTCAGAAAAACCGCAGTAATTTTTCCGTAAGGGAATCGGAAGTACATTTCAACCACCGATTGGTCGTTTTCCCCTTGGTGCTACCGGATTTGGGAAATAAACCACCGGCTGATTTTAGATACTTCTATGGCAACTGAAAAAAATATTTACTTTCTCATGAAACTTTTTTGGCTTCAGGAGGACTTTATCGCAATCCTCGCTCGCTTGTTCCAGGAACTGGTGTTACGCACACGGAGCGGCGATGCAAACGAAGCTTTACAGAGCAAACAATCTTGAACCACGTCCAACGCCTATGAAAATATTACGCTGAAAACAAACATTATAAAATATTTATACAAATCATTTCAGGATTTTATTGGGAGCCATATTCTATAATTTTCAAGTTCACAGATGAACCCCCCCCCCCCCCCCCACATACACACAAAACTAGCTGTAAATTATTGAATGTAATTCAACATTTCCATGGTAAGAAGAGATTAACTGATAAATCCTGGGGTAAGCGAGGTCAGGTCAAACTTTCTTCTGGTTACCATAGAAGGAAGTATACTTTCTGCCAGGTCCATATATATTATATAAATATGCACTCACTGGCCACTTTATTAGGTACACCTGTTCAAATACCTAATCAGCCAATCACATGGCAGCAACTCAATGTATGTAGACGTGGTCAAGGCAACTTGCTGAAGTTCAAACCAAGCATCAGAATGGGGAAGAAAGGGGATTTCAGTGACTTTGAACATGGCATGGTGGTTGTTGGTCTGAGTAGTTCAGAAACCGACGATCTACTGGAATTTACACTCACAATTATCTCTAGGGTTTACAGAGAACTGTTGCTGACCATGTCCATCCCTTTATGACCACAGTGTACCCGTCTTCTGATGGCTCCTTCCAGCAGGATAATGCACCGCGTCACAAAACTCACATCATCTCAAACTGGTTTCATGAACATGACAATGAGCTCACTGAACTCCAATGGCCTCCACAGTCAACCAATCTCAATCCAAGAGCACCTTTGGGATGTGGTGGAACCGGAGAGTCGCATCATGGATGTGCAGCAGACATCATGTCCATATGGACCAAAACCTCTGAGGAATGTTTCCAGCACCTTGTAGAAAGTCTGCCACGAAGAATGAAGGCAAAAGAGGGTCCAACACGGTACTAGCCAGGTGTACTAATAAAGTGGCCAGTGAGTGTATAAAGAGACTGACCTGGAAGTCCTCCTGGAAGGAGGTAGTAGACACTGGCTAGATACCCGACACTTCCGGGTTAATATATATATTTATTCCAAAGCAGGTTAGGATTTTATACCGGCTCGTCAGCAACATGCGAAACAATGTAACCTGGGAAAAACATGGCCTACTGCGGCCAGCTAGAATGCTTAGATTTTACACTTCATAAAACCCTATTTTCAGTTGGCTTAAAAATGTTACAGTAGCGCTGTGAATACATTAATATTTATTTAAACAACATGCTGCGACAACCAGAATAGATGCCTGGCGCAGGCTCGCTTAGCATGAAATAAAAATGCTTCGCACAGCACAGCTGAGAACAGCGAGTCCAGCTGTTTTTTGGGAGAATGGCTGGTCGTAAATAAAAAAAACTGAATTATCTAGGAACATCTGTTGGGTACGGAACATGCGATCTTTGGTCTACAGAAGAAAGGGGGTCTTCAACAATTTTCAACAATGCATAAATGAAAGAAAAAGTTAATATAAATGTTAATGTATTTAAGCCCCTTTTGGGGCTAAAATACCCCATTTGGCTACTTAAGTTACATTAAGCGGCCACCAAACAAAACCCCCCCCCCATATATACATTTGTATGAAACCAATATTTAGGTTAAAAGACTGAGATAATGAAGTAAAACTAATTTTATACTCATTTCAAGTAAACTAAATGTTTAGGTAAACTAAACAAACAAAACACAAAAAGATCCTGCACTTCATACACGTTTTAAGGGAAGACTTCGGAATTCATATCCCACCCGAGATTCAGAAGTAAATAGACAAACACACACAAATAATTTATGAATTTACTTTTATAAATTGCAAAATTTAAATTGACAATTTTTGTAGCTGTCAAAAATACTTGTAAGAAAATATTTATATATTTTAAATAGAGAAACAATATGATTTCTACAAAAAAAAACAAACAAAAAAAAAAAACTTCAATAGAATATTCTACAGATTTCTGCGCATTCA
>VKOC01049216.1:0-11529 GCA_009364415.1 Spea multiplicata
CCGCTATGACTAGAAGAAAAGAAAAACCGACACCAGCACAGGAACAAAGATCACAACAAATACAGAAAAACAGGGGAGGGTGGGAGGGATGCTCGTCCAGAGTGTCAAATGACTGAAGGTCAGAACAAGGAAAGTTTACCCGTTATTCCTCCCCAGTACATTAAAGCAACAATGTTGCAACCCACATCCTGAACCGGACCATGAACTACTGACCCCAGGCAGGGGGACAGCAGTCATGTTCCCCCTTCCTGACCGTCCAGGGGGGGCCCTTTACTTCTTACTCCAGAGAAGCATTCAAGTCCCACACCAACAATATTTAATGATTCAATACATTAAACGGCCATCGTGTTAGCATTTAATATAACTATTTAGCAAACTGCAACATGAGCAAAAGCATCACATGCTAAGCATTCTGTACGGTGGAAGCCGGGGTCTCGTACTAAAGTCTTTGGTACCATTTGAACCTAATGTCGGATTAAATGTATTGGTTTTACTATTAAAACAATATGAGGAAAGAAAACATTGTCTCTGCTTAATTTATTCCTAAGAAGGCATGTTTAAGGTGATTTTGTTTTTATTCAAAAAGCCACAGAGTAGACACACCCGTTTCACAATGAATTAAAAAAACGTTACGCGTAACCTCTTCAGCTCCATCCCTGGACAGGTGTCCCCTGCCCAGTCTCACGCCATGCTCCTCCTGCAATCCTGCACAATCTAACAATTCCATTTATTATGTTTAATGGAGATTTTACATATTTTATTTTTCTTCTGCTCTATCTGGGGTGATTCCCCTTTAAGCTACAAGTGATGATGTCACAAAGACATGTGATGTCACAGTGAGACACAAGCTATACTAACAAGGCACTGAGGAATTTCCACAGAGATTCGGATACTCTCAGGTAAGTGATGTTCTCCATAGATAAGGCTATGTACCTAGTGAATGTTTGAGGTTAAACAGCACTTTATAAAGTCACAGACTAGATATTTTCTAGGCCCATTTTAGACCTCTTAACACGATTTATAAAAATCTCAGCTGTTTGTAAAAGTCACATTTATTGAGTGGGTTAAAGATATGAGAAACACGGAAACATAGAATTCGATGCCAGATACGAACCATTTGGCCCTTCTAGTCTGTTTGGTTTTCCTGATGGAAAGAATCAGACCTTAATTCTCGTCTTAGATTCAGGGTAGCTTCATGCCTACCTCATGCGCGGTTAAATTCCCTCACTCTGTTAGCCGCTACACCTATGAACATGACAGAAAATCTTCCAGAGATCTGACCCAGAAGACTTTTTGTTTTTATGCACATCTCAGTTGTAAAACGTGCCCCTAAATAAATACTTATATTTCTGTTCCCACCTTTAGGAGACAAACCAATCTCACACACAGCGACACAAACGTCAGTGAAATTTCTGCTCAGTCTGGTGCTTCAAAGGAGATACCTATAGGAGCTCCTAAAATGCCGGACGTGAGGGGCAAACAGATAAAGCGGTATGTTAATCCAAATGTTTTTGGAGTGACCGCGGAATTTCTTTCTAGACTAAATTCCCTCGTGTTAAAAATGAGCATGGAATACAGAATGAATAAAATTCCTGAAGTGGTTAGAAGGTCCCGAATGATGGCCGAACGCAGTCGTCAGCAAACACCCGGGAGCCCTCAAACACCGCTATTAGAAAATCAGCCTGTACCTACTCCGAGGAAAAAAAAGCATACCAAAACAAGAGCCAAATCAGGTGATTGTGAGGAGCCAGGTTCTTCAATGCCATCATCTCGACCACCTACTCCGAGGAAAAAAAAGCATACCAAAACCGGAGCCAAATCAGGTCGTCGTGAGAAGCCAGGTTTGTCAGTTCCATCATCTCGACCACCTAAACCTGGGACATCATCTGCAGGAGTGCAAAACCGAGAATCGCTTCCTGCAAGAGGCAATATGAAGGCTTCAGCAAAGACCTGCAAGACGCCATCACTGGCCAAACCAGTGCCATCACTGGCCAAACCAGTGAAACCTTCTCAGGGCCGTACACCAAGCAACAAACCAAAAACACCTCGGGAAGGACATCCAGGATCTGAGTCATCTACAAAGAAAAGGCGCTCAAAACGCTCTTGGCTGAGCCGTGTACTGAGCTTCTTCTGCTGCTGCTGCTTCTGCCCATAAGTGTCAATCTGACTGCCATTCTGGGCTCAAGAAGGATTTTTTCCCCCTAGTTTCTTGCAAAATTGGAAAGAGCAACGAACCGTGGGGTTTTTTTTTGCCTTCTCTTGGATCAACATCAATTAACAGATGTGGGAAAGGCTGAACTTGATGGACGCATATCTTTTTTCAGCCTACGTACCAACATCTAATACTTAACATCTAGAAGCAGCCGGTTCTACAGACTGTGGAAGGCAAAGAGTGGCCAAACCAGTGCCATCACTGGCCAAACCAGTGAAACCTTCTCAGGGCCGTACACCAAGCAACAAACCAAAAACACCTCGGGAAGGACATCCAGGATCTGAGTCATCTACAAAGAAAAGGCGCTCAAAACGCTCTTGGCTGAGCCGTGTACTGAGCTTCTTCTGCTGCTGCTGCTTCTGCCCATAAGTGTCGATCTGACTGCCATTCTGGGCTCAAGAAGGATTTTTTCCCCCTAGTTTCTTGCAAAATTGGAAAGAGCAACAAACCGGGGGTTTTTTTTGCCTTCTTTTGGATCAACATCAATTAACAGATGTGGGAAAGGCTGAACTTGATGGACGCATATCTTTTTTCAGCCTACGTACCAACATCTAATACTTAACATCTAGAAGCAGCCGGTTCTACAGACTGTGGAAGGCAAAGAGTAAGATCCAGACGGAGTAAATGAGTAAGGCGGTTTTCTGTTATTGCCCTACGTGGCTATTTAGCTACGTTTAAATAAAGCATTTAATTCTCTATGTCGTTTCAGATGTTTGTATTGGACAGATTAATGAGTGCAAAAATCCTTTTCCACACAATTTCTTTTCACTTATGATGACTTTACTAACATTACTGCTCCTGGTCATCAGGTCACTCCATCGAAAAAACTCAAAATGAAAGTTTTTTTCAGGGCACTATCCTGCTGTCCAGGCAGTAGAGATCAAGGGAGATGTGGGGAGATCTTCTGATCATCCCAGGGAGCTGTAAGGTCAATGGAGGACTCTGCTGTTGCTCATGTGTGGGACATGCTAACTTTTGCATCTAGTCACACATTCCCAAACGCAGTTGTCCGGATTTGGACTCTTGAAATGTTGGAGGAGCATGGTATTTTAATGTTGGGTTTTTTCACTTTATATAAGATGAACTACATGCGTTTCCCATTGGTTATTGTTTTGTTGTTTCCATTTACATTAGGTATCCGTTTCAAAATCACATTGAATTCAGCAATCGTATTTATTTCTGTGAGATTTGGTATTTTTGTTGATTTGTTTCTTTTGCCTTAGATGTTGCATCTGTATTCCAAGGTGCCAACGGTAGCTTTGTTTTGTTCACCCTAATAGTCTTCTTCTTGCAATTGACAATGACATCATAACTCCCGTGCAGAGCAGAGCTCAACTTACAGGGGGTATTTTGAAAGCCATTATTAAACCTTGGTTTACAACTTAAGTTATAATTTACAATAAAAAAAGGGATTTACTGAAATTAAACTGTAAACGTTTATCAATGTAAATTACTTAGAGCACATAACTACTTAATGTTCTGAGCCGCTAGCAAGAGAGGATTGGGCAGGAAACAAAACGGCAGATTGCAGACCCTAACAAGGACTAAACAGGGACAGTATGCAGTTCCTTGTGCATGTTCTCCAGTTGATGCAATGCAACGTTACATGACCAAGTGGCAAAAGGGAGGCTGCCCTCACATATAGAAACAGCCAGAGAGTAAGCTGGGGGTGAAGTAAGGGGGTGATGGAGGGGGCAAGAGAAAACCTATGTGTATCTTTTTCCAAGATACCACTGAATTGGAATATTGATAAATCAAAAGGTTGTCTTATCAGAGATATAATACATTATATATATATACTATATATATATATATATATATTTATTATTCGTACATGTATTCTTGTTTGAACTGTTAAGAAAGAGCAATCAATACTTTGTGTCAAACTCTGCATCCATCATGAGAGCTGGCGGGTCCCATCCCTTGTTTAAGTATTATTTAAATTTTTGACAGCTGTATTATTGAGTTTAAAAATGTAAGCTCACCAGCAGGGTCCACGACTCCTGTTGTATCTGTGTGGAAGGAACAGTTCAACGTCTCTGACGGTCCCACTAAAAAAGAATGCATATGAAAGTAAAGTAAGCACATAGACGGATGGGCGTGCAGAATCATCCCATGCATTTATATGGGAAGATATAGAGAAACTTGAAAATTGTAAGATAGCTGCGTGCTCCCTTCAACTGCGCAGGACGTGTGTTCGCCCGAATGCATTCACTGCACATGGGGAAAGAGGCAACGGGAGAATCACCCCCTTGCACTAGCCAGGGGGACATCACGAAAATGTAAAGGGACCATACATCTACAACAGGCATTAAGGCTTCGGTCTGGCTCCTAAACTCTCCATGCGATGTGCCAAGTCCTTTGGTGCACCATGCATGATATGTGGCCTTTAATCAAGCAGTTAAGCGAGTCATTTTTTTGGTAGCTGTGTAATATACTCGTACGCCCAAATCCATACAATAATCATACTGCCAGCGTACAATAAGGAGAGCTTTACTTGACTGCTTAGACCCAAGCCACCACAACAAGCATGGCCAAAGCCCACATCCCCACCCAAAGATAAGACGACACAGTTTGTGGGTAAGGGCACTGGCCACAGCTTTATTAAACACCATGAACCAGCACATTGTAGCCATAAACATAACCATCCTGCCAGCTGTCGTGTTACCGGCAGGCAGATACCCCAAACATTACCAAGAGCTCTCGTTCTGGGTACCATCAGCCTCCGCGGAACTCGTCTCCCCAAGTCTTCTCCAGCCACCGGATATTCCAAGCAAAGGTGCAGCCATGACTTCCCGCTATGACTAGAAGAAAAGAAAAACCGACACCAGCACAGGAACAAAGATCACAACAAATACAGAAAAACAGGGGAGGGTGGGAGGGATGCTCGTCCAGAGTGTCAAATGACTGAAGGTCAGAACAAGGAAAGTTTACCCGTTATTCCTCCCCAGTACATTAAAGCAACAATGTTGCAACCCACATCCTGAACCGGACCATGAACTACTGACCCCAGGCAGGGGGACAGCAGTCATGTTCCCCCTTCCTGACCGTCCAGGGGGGGCCCTTTACTTCTTACTCCAGAGAAGCATTCAAGTCCCACACCAACAATATTTAATGATTCAATACATTAAACGGCCATCGTGTTAGCATTTAATATAACTATTTAGCAAACTGCAACATGAGCAAAAGCATCACATGCTAAGCATTCTGTACGGTGGAAGCCGGGGTCTCGTGCTAAAGTCTTTGGTACCATTTGAACCTAATGTCGGATTAAATGTATTGGTTTTACTATTAAAACAATATGAGGAAAGAAAACATTGTCTCTGCTTAATTTATTCCTAAGAAGGCATGTTTAAGGTGATTTTGTTTTTATTCAAAAAGCCACAGAGTAGACACACCCGTTTCACAATGAATTAAAAAAACGTTACGCGTAACCTCTTCAGCTCCATCCCTGGACAGGTGTCCCCTGCCCAGTCTCACGCCATGCTCCTCCTGCAATCCTGCACAATCTAACAATTCCATTTATTATGTTTAATGGAGATTTTACATATTTTATTTTTCTTCTGCTCTATCTGGGGTGATTCCCCTTTAAGCTACAAGTGATGATTTCACAAAGACATGTGATGTCACAGTGAGACACAAGCTATACTAACAAGGCACTGAGGAATTTCCACAGAGATTCGGATACTCTCAGGTAAGTGATGTTCTCCATAGATAAGGCTATGTACCTAGTGAATGTTTGAGGTTAAACAGCACTTTATAAAGTCACAGACTAGATATTTTCTAGGCCCATTTTAGACCTCTTAACACGATTTATAAAAATCTCAGCTGTTTGTAAAAGTCACATTTATTGAGTGGGTTAAAGATATGAGAAACACGGAAACATAGAATTCGATGCCAGATACGAACCATTTGGCCCTTCTAGTCTGTTTGGTTTTCCTGATGGAAAGAATCAGACCTTAATCCTCGTCTTAGATTCAGGGTAGCTTCATGCCTACCTCATGCGCGGGTAAATTCCCTCACTCTGTTAGCCGCTACACCTATGAACATGACAGAAAATCTTCCAGAGATCTGACCCAGAAGACTTTTTGTTTTTATGCACATCTCAGTTGTAAAAAGTGCCCCTAAATAAATACTTATATTTCTGTTCCCACCTTTAGGAGACAAACCAATCTCACACACAGCGACACAAACGTCAGTGAAATTTCTGCTCAGTCTGGTGCTTCAAAGGAGATACCTATAGGAGCTCCTAAAATGCCGGACGTGAGGGGCAAACAGATAAAGCGGTATGTTAATCCAAATGTTTTTGGAGTGACCGCGGAATTTCTTTCTAGACTAAATTCCCTCGTGTTAAAAATGAGCATGGAATACAGAATGAATAAAATTCCTGAAGTGGTTAGAAGGTCCCGAATGATGGCCGAACGCAGTCGTCAGCAAACACCCGGGAGCCCTCAAACACCGCTATTAGAAAATCAGCCTGTACCTACTCCGAGGAAAAAAAAGCATACCAAAACAAGAGCCAAATCAGGTGATTGTGAGGAGCCAGGTTCTTCAATGCCATCATCTCGACCACCTACTCCGAGGAAAAAAAAGCATACCAAAACCGGAGCCAAATCAGGTCGTCGTGAGAAGCCAGGTTTGTCAGTTCCATCATCTCGACCACCTAAACCTGGGACATCATCTGCAGGAGTGCAAAACCGAGAATCGCTTCCTGCAAGAGGCAATATGAAGGCTTCAGCAAAGACCTGCAAGACGCCATCACTGGCCAAACCAGTGCCATCACTGGCCAAACCAGTGAAACCTTCTCAGGGCCGTACACCAAGCAACAAACCAAAAACACCTCGGGAAGGACATCCAGGAGCTGAGTCATCTACAAAGAAAAGGCGCTCAAAACGCTCTTGGCTGAGCCGTGTACTGAGCTTCTTCTGCTGCTGCTGCTTCTGCCCATAAGTGTCAATCTGACTGCCATTCTGGGCTCAAGAAGGATTTTTTCCCCCTAGTTTCTTGCAAAATTGGAAAGAGCAACGAACCGTGGGGGGGTTTTTTGCCTTCTCTTGGATCAACATCAATTAACAGATGTGGGAAAGGCTGAACTTGATGGACGCATATCTTTTTTCAGCCTACGTACCAACATCTAATACTTAACATCTAGAAGCAGCCGGTTCTACAGACTGTGGAAGGCAAAGAGTAAGATCCAGACTGAGTAAATGAGTAAGGCGGTTTTCTGTTATTGCCCTACGTGGCTATTTAGCTACGTTTAAATAAAGCATTTAATTCTCTATGTCGTTTCAGATGTTTGTATTGGACAGATTAATGAGTGCAAAAATCCTTTTCCACACAATTTCTTTTCACTTATGATGACTTTACTAACATTACTGCTCCTGGTCATCAGGTCACTCCATCGAAAAAACTCAAAATGAAAGTTTTTTCAGGACACTATCCTGCTGTCCAGGCAGTAGAGATCAAGGGAGATGTGGGGAGATCTTCTGATCATCCCAGGGAGCTGTAAGGTCAATGGAGGACTCTGCTGTTGCTCATGTGTGGGACATGCTAACTTTTGCATCTAGTCACACATTCCCAAACGCAGTTGTCCGGATTTGGACTCTTGAAATGTTGGAGGAGCATGGTATTTTAATGTTGGGGTTTTTTCACTTTATATAAGATGAACTACATGCGTTTCCCATTGGTTATTGTTTTGTTGTTTCCATTTACATTAGGTATCCGTTTCAAAATCACATTGAATTCAGCAATCGTATTTATTTCTGTGAGATTTGGTATTTTTGTTGATTTTTGATCTTTTGCCTTAGATGTTGCATCTGTATTCCAAGGTGCCAACGGTAGCTTTGTTTTGTTCACCCTAATAGTCTTCTTCTTGCAATTGACAATGACATCATAACTCCCGTGCAGAGCAGAGCTCAACTTACAGGGGGTATTTTGAAAGCCATTATTAAACCTTGGTTTACAACTTAAGTTATAATTTACAATAAAAAAGGGATTTACTGAAATTAAACTGTAAACGTTTATCAATGTAAATTACTTAGAGCACATAACTACTTAATGTTCTGAGCCGCTAGCAAGAGAGGATTGGGCAGGAAACAAAACGGCAGATTGCAGACCCTAACAAGGACTAAACAGGGACAGTATGCAGTTCCTTGTGCATGTTCTCCAGTTGATGCAATGCAACGTTACATGACCAAGTGCCCTCACATATAGAAACAGCCAGAGAGTAAGCTGGGGGTGAAGTAAGGGGGTGATGGAGGGGGCAAGAGAAAACCTATGTGTATCTTTTTCCAAGATACCACTGAATTGGAATATTGATAAATCAAAAGGTTGTCTTATCAGAGATATCAATACATCCATATATTATATATATATATATTATAATATTTATTATTATTCGTACATGTATTCTTGTTTGAACTGTTAAGAAAGAGCAATCAATGCTTTGTGTCAAACTCTGCATCCATCATGAGAGCTGGCGGGTCCCATCCCTTGTTTAAGTATTATTTAAATTTTTGACAGCTGTATTATTGAGTTTAAAATGTAAGCTCACCAGCAGGGTCCACGACTCCTGTTGTATCTGTGTGGAAGGAACAGTTCAACGTCTCTGACGGTCCCACTAAAAAAGAATGCATATGAAAGTAAAGTAAGCACATAGACGGATGGGCGTGCAGAATCATCCCATGCATTTATATGGGAAGATATAGAGAAACTTGAAAATTGTAAGATAGCTGCGTGCTCCCTTCAACTGCGCAGGACGTGTGTTCGCCCGAATGCATTCACTGCACATGGGGAAAGAGAAGAATCACCCCCTTGCACTAGTCAGGGGGACATCACGAAAATGTAAAGGGACCATACATCTACAACAGGCATTAAGGCTTCGGTCTGGCTCCTAAACTCTCCATGCGATGTGCCAAGTCCTTTGGTGCACCATGCATGATATGTGGCCTTTAATCAAGCAGTTAAGCGAGTCATTTTTTTGGTAGCTGTGTAATATACTCGTGCGCCCAAATCCATACAATAATCATACTGATTAGTGCCAGCGTACAATAAGGAGAGCTTTACTTGACTGCTTAGACCCAAGCCACCACACCAAGCATGGCCAAAGCCCACATCCCCACCCAAAGATAAGACGACACAGTTTGTGGGTAAGGGCATTGGCCACAGCTTTATTAAACACCATGAAACAGCACATTGTAGCCATAAACATAACCATCCTGCCAGCTGTCGTGTTACCGGCAGGCAGATACCCCAAACATTACCAAGAGCTCTCGTTCTGGGTACCATCAGCCTCCGCGGAACTCGTCTCCCCAAGTCTTCTCCAGCCACCGGATATTCCAAGCAAAGGTGCAGCCATGACTTCCCGCTATGACTAGAAGAAAAGAAAAACCGACACCAGCACAGGAACAAAGATCACAACAAATACAGAAAAACAGGGGAGGGTGGGAGGAATGCTCGTCCAGAGTGTCAAATGACTGAAGGTCAGAACAAGGAAAGTTTACCCGTTATTCCTCCCCAGTACATTAAAGCAACAATGTTGCAACCCACATCCTGAACCGGACCATGAACTACTGACCCCAGGCAGGGGGACAGCAGTCATGTTCCCCCTTCCTGACCGTCCAGGGGGGGCCCTTTACTTCTTACTCCAGAGAAGCATTCAAGTCCCACACCAACAATATTTAATGATTCAATACATTAAACGGCCATCGTGTTAGCATTTAATATAACTATTTAGCAAACTGCAACATGAGCAAAAGCATCACATGCTAAGCATTCTGTACGGTGGAAGCCGGGGTCTCGTGCTAAAGTCTTTGGTACCATTTGAACCTAATGTCGGATTAAATGTATTGGTTTTACTATTAAAACAATATGAGGAAAGAAAACATTGTCTCTGCTTAATTTATTCCTAAGAAGGCATGTTTAAGGTGATTTTGTTTTTATTCAAAAAGCCACAGAGTAGACACACCCGTTTCACAATGAATTAAAAAAACGTTACGCGTAACCTCTTCAGCTCCATCCCTGGACAGGTGTCCCCTGCCCAGTCTCACGCCATGCTCCTCCTGCAATCCTGCACAATCTAACAATTCCATTTATTATGTTTAATGGAGATTTTACATATTTTATTTTTCTTCTGCTCTATCTGGGGTGATTCCCCTTTAAGCTACAAGTGATGATGTCACAAAGACATGTGATGTCACAGTGAGACACAAGCTATACTAACAAGGCACTGAGGAATTTCCACAGAGATTCGGATACTCTCAGGTAAGTGATGTTCTCCTAAACATCAGATAAGGCTATGTACTAGTGAATGTTTGAGGTTAAACAGCACTTTATAAAGTCACAGACTAGATATTTTCTAGGCCCATTTTAGACCTCTTAACACGATTTATAAAAATCTCAGCTGTTTGTAAAAGTCACATTTATTGAGTGGGTTAAAGATATGAGAAACACGGAAACATAGAATTCGATGCCAGATACGAACCATTTGGCCCTTCTAGTCTGTTTGGTTTTCCTGATGGAAAGAATCAGACCTTAATCCTCGTCTTAGATTCAGGGTAGCTTCATGCCTACCTCATGCGCGGGTAAATTCCCTCACTCTGTTAGCCGCTACACCTATGAACATGACAGAAAATCTTCCAGAGATCTGACCCAGAAGACTTTTTGTTTTTATGCACATCTCAGTTGTAAAAAGTGCCCCTAAATAAATACTTATATTTCTGTTCCCACCTTTAGGAGACAAACCAATCTCACACACAGCGACACAAACGTCAGTGAAATTTCTGCTCAGTCTGGTGCTTCAAAGGAGATACCTATAGGAGCTCCTAAAATGCCGGACGTGAGGGGCAAACAGATAAAGCGGTATGTTAATCCAAATGTTTTTGGAGTGACCGCAGAATTTCTTTCTAGACTAAATTCCCTCGTGTTAAAAATGAGCATGGAATACAGAATGAATAAAATTCCTGAAGTGGTTAGAAGGTCCCGAATGATGGCCGAACGCAGTCGTCAGCAAACACCCGGGAGCCCTCAAACACCGCTATTAGAAAATCAGCCTGTACCTACTCCGAGGAAAAAAAAGCATACCAAAACAAGAGCCAAATCAGGTGATTGTGAGGAGCCAGGTTCTTCAATGCCATCATCTCGACCACCTACTCCGAGGAAAAAAAAGCATACCAAAACCGGAGCCAAATCAGGTCGTCGTGAGAAGCCAGGTTTGTCAGTTCCATCATCTCGACCACCTAAACCTGGGACATCATCTGCAGGAGTGCAAAACCGAGAATCGCTTCCTGCAAGAGGCAATATGAAGGCTTCAGCAAAGA
>VKOC01049218.1:0-10770 GCA_009364415.1 Spea multiplicata
CCCCCCCCCCCCTTTGCAGCTATAACAGCTTCCACTCTTCCTGGAGTTTTTCTGTGGGAATTTTTGCCCATTCATCCAGTAGAGCATTTGTGAGGTCAGTTACTGATGTTGGGTTAGAAGGCCTGGCTTGCAATCTCCATTCCAGTTCATCCCAAAGGTGTTTGATGAGGTTGAGGTCAGGGCTCTGTGTGACTAGTCAAGTTCTTCCACACCAAACTATGTCTTTATGGACCTTGCTTTGTGCACTAGGTCATACTGGAATAGGAATTCCACAACCTGTTCTCACAAAGTTGGAAGCATTGTCCAAAACGTCTTGCTGTCCCGGTATGTTGAAGGGTACATATCAAGACATTCTGGACAATACTATGTTTCTAACTCATAGCTTAATAAGGAATGGTCAGGGTTCTTTATCAAAGTACTTGTTTGATTGGTCCAGTAAATTGGGGAGTATACGTGATAAAAACCAATAGCATTAATATACTAGAAACCATGTCAGATGATGATTTCAACTCGTACTGGGTCGGAGCAAGAGTGGTAACAGATCACAAAGTAATATCTGGTGCTTCAATTCTGTAAAAGTCCTATTTGGAACTCTGTAAAAGTCATATTGGGAACTCTGTATGTTCAGTAAATCCACTCAGCCTCGTTCATTTACTGGAACATGGTTGTGACACATGATGTTTTATTTTCTCTAGATGTCGTTTTCAGAAAAGAATGTAACCAGAACTTGTTCATCCAGTTTTGCACTGGGAATGAAATATCTAGAGGAGAAGAACTTTGTGCACAGAGACCTGGCAGCAAGAAATGTTTTACTGGTTACCCAGCATTATGCTAAAATCAGTGATTTTGGCCTGTCAAAGGCAATAGCATCTGATGAAAATTACTACAAAGTAAGATGTACTAATGACATTTTTATATGTCTCTTGTAGAGAGAATTCAAAGAAATGTCACAAAAACGGTCTTGCTAACAAATCATACTAGCAATGACACAAAAAACAATAATATGTACAACATGTAGAACATTGAAGGGAAAGGGGAGAAGTGACAAGAACATTCAAATACATAAATTAATTAAATAACGTCTAGCAGGAAAGCATTGTTAATAAAAAGAGGAGTGCCAAAACTATATTCCAGAAGTTCGAGGGTGGAGGACTAAGGTTGTACTGTTGTACACAGTACAAGTTGTACTGTTGTACACAGTACAACTAGCATTGTCCTTGCCAGCCCCTTCTAATTCCGGTTACCACCAACAGAGGAAGAGGGAACTCATCTCCCCCTTGTCCAACAATACTGACAGCTCCCTCCGCTTCCCCCCAATCATGCTAACCACCAGCCGACCTTAAGCTCGGTGGACACGTCCAAAGTCATTGACTATACCGTACCAGAGGTCAGGGGAGGATTGCCTTCCTTCACACCCGCACAATAACTGCCTTCTGTGACAAGGAAAGAAAACAAGATTGTTAAATCACTATACCTGCCAACAAAAAAGGGAGGACATGAGTAAGTGACCGTCTTACAAAGTGGTACTGACCTAGGTCACTGAAAGGGCACCTTCTATCCTCTTTTGTGACCCGCTCAATTTCCATACACCAATTACACAGCACTCACCCACACGCATACATGCGCCCTGTCCATTCAGCTATGCTAATCTCCAGGGGCCTTGATCAAGCTTACTGTATCACATGCAATATATATATTACTAAAACTATCAAAAAGTCAACCAAAAATCCATGCAACCACGTTTTTATTACACACACATATATATATGATACCAATACAGATACATGTACTGACACAGTGTTTCTGTCCCCTTGGGGTCAGTTTGCTGGCACCCCCTTACACCTGAGCAATTGTAGCAGAGTCATTTCTTCAGGGTTGTCACATGAAAAGCTATAATAAAATATTTACAAAAATGTGAGGGGTGTACTCACTTTTGTGAGATACTGTATGTGCTACCTGCTGTTTCCTCCTTGCTCAGTTGTAGGGCTAGCTTGCTCCATTGGCCTTTTTGCTTGATCTACCATTGTGAATTCCCCTCTGGTACTGCATACCCGGCCTCCTCACACATTGGGATAATCCACCTGGCCTTAGAGGCTACTTGTATTGCAATTCTGCAAAAAGTAAATGTTACTTATATTCCTGTCAATCATTGTACCTTTCACAGGCAAAAAGTTCTGGGAAATGGCCAGTTAAGTGGTACGCCCCTGAATGCATAAACTATTACAAATTTTCAAGCAAAAGCGATGTGTGGAGTTTTGGAGTACTCATGTGGGAAGCATTTTCCTATGGTCAAAAGCCATACAAGGTATTTTTTATGTATTGATCTGTCTAACTATTTTACTTCTGATTGCCAAGATTGTTAAGAGGTGTTAGCCATGGAAAGAGCTTTCAATGTTAACAAAATAAGACAGTGAGCTTCTTCAAACATAAGTCAGTCCACCATTCTGAGACAAAGGACCAAAGAGCGATGGAAAAATACAAGGATGAGTCAGGAAATAGGGAAGTAAGACTAAAGAACCACACAGAAAGATATACAGCTGAATATTTGGGGCATGATAAATATGGCTCATATTATGAATTAGAGTCAATGTTTACAATTTTATTTTAGTTTTGAAACCTAATGTGAAGTGTCATATTTTGTTATATAGAAAATGTCCAGAGTGCAACTGCTACTTTTCAGTAGTAGTAGTACATACAGTATGCTTAATCTTCTTCTTGTACTTTTAGGGTATGAAAGGTGGTGAGGTTTCTCTAATGATTGAAAGTGGGAAACGGATGGAGTGTCCAGGCAGGTGTCCATCAGAAATGTATGATCTAATGAAACTGTGTTGGACATATAAGTGAGTATGGAGCATTTCATTTTCTTCACAGTAAAAGCGTTAGGATAAATTTCTCAACAGGATGAATATTATATAATTTAAGTAGCTGCCACCAGAATAAAGAATAGGTTTCTATATTCGTCAGAGATAAGAGAATGTTCGATTTTTATGTGTATAGGCTATGAACTCTACACTACGTTACATTTATAATATGAAGTAATTCAACAACTTCTCCACATTTTAAATTTCAGTCGTACCTAGATAGTCAAACCTGGCACAGAGAGGTAGTTAAACCGATGTCAATTTATGGAACCACATACTTTTTAATTTGCATCTATAAAATTGGATTCCATTTTCAAGTTCATCAAAACACACATACTACTACCATGGTACCATGTGATGTGAATGTTAAAAAATGACAACAAAATAAATGACAATTTATCTTTACTGGGTTCACCTGAATGAGGAAATTTGCTCGGAATTTTTCTATTCAATAAGACATTTCCAGTTAGTATGAAAGATAAGCACGATTAGATAGTTTACTGTTTAGGAAATAAATGCTATAATGGTAAAAATGAATCTTAATGTTTTGAACATTTGACATTTGAAAGCAGAAAGACATATTATTCCATAGAATTCACCAATGTGAATATGTCAAATTCTAAAGATTATTTCTCTCTGTTTTTATTCACAGTGTTGAGGAACGTCCCTCTTTTGCAACAATTGAACCCAAACTACGCAACTATTATTATGACATTGCCCAGTAATTTGATTGAAGTGAACTTACAGAAGCCCAAATTTGTTGTAACCAATTTTAATACTCAGTAAACAAAAAAAGATGTATGCTTAATATGAATATTTTAGTGTATTAATTAAAGCCACAATGTACTGTATGCTCTATATGCAAGCTGGCACAAAAAAATAAAATAAAACAACCATCTTGAAGATTTTTGACTGCACAGTGATACATTTCAATTCAATAGTGCTTTGAAGAGAATTCAGAGAGACAACCAGAGAATTTTGTTTTATTCTAATAAATATACTAGTGAAATTAATTGCATGCCTCCTATGAAGTACATTTACATTTAACACCAGCAGATTCACTACAGCTGTAACAACAGGTGAGCATGCAAAATTACTAAAAATATTAACAAATTAAAATAAAAGTATTAAAAAATGACAATAAAAAAGCAGTACTTCTGCTGTCTACTACAAAGCAAACCAACACTGATGTTTAAATTAAATAAGCAAAGTTTGATGAACTAAATGGAAAAAAAGTACATGAAAAAGGCATTTTTTGATTTGGAAACAACAAAGAGGGAAGATCCTGACACCTTTTGGACTCACCCTTCACCTGCAGCAGCACCAGAGTAAAGACGCTGAAGGAAGAGCAGCAGCAGTAGTAGTAGTAAGGCCACTAGGCCTGGGCAGGAAGGCGCTGACAGATGATAGGCTCATGTAGCCCCTTGGAGCTGGATTGAATTGCTCCAATATTACAGGTTTTTTTTAAGTTACCTCAAATTAAGGATGGTGAGGGAGCAGCAGCAGCAGAAGTAAGTCTGTCACGGACTGGGTACACAGGTAGGGCAGGAGCCCAGGTGCAGGGGATACTACAGACCTGAGGAAAGAAACGAACAACAGACTGATTATGATAACATGGTTTGTATTGAGTATAAACATATACAGATGGTAAGTCTCTTGGCTCGAAGCCCGCTGGCGGGGTGCATGGATAGTAGCCCTCTGGATGTGGCGCATGTGACAGGTTGCCCTCTGGATGGGGCGCACATGAAAGGTTGCCCTCTGGATGGGGCGCACATGACAGGTTGCCCACTTGCAGGGCACACAACAGATTTCCCACTTACAGGGCCCTCGGCTTGGGAGTCCGTTTGCAGCGCACTCGGCTTGGAAGTCCACTTGTGGGCACTGGTCGCAACTCGTACAGGTACAGGTAGCCCAGAAACATTAATGTCAAGGCCCAGACTGAAGGGTCATCTTGAACCTCTCTGCCCATTCTCTGTAAACTCTAGAGATAGTTGTGCGTGAAAATCCCAGTAGATCAGCGGTTTCAGAACAGCCCCGGAGCATGAAATAGGTGTAGGGGCACCATGACCGGGTAAGGAACAAGGAGCACACCATGACCTAACAAAGGGTTAAGTGCTTGTTACATTTAAGCATCCTGTATAACTGTCTGCCCCTTGAGTGAACTTTTGCCCTCTAGCCTGAATATTCAGCGACAGGATGAAGGGGAGGGCACTGAGGTGCAAAAGCAAATAAATTTGGGACCTATGCTCAGTTAAGGTTGTAGGTTTTTAATAAGCAGGCGAAATTGCACGTTATTCCAGAGAATTTATTCTGCTATACCATGGAAGCCTTGCTGCAGGAGCTTCGTTCCAGGCTATCAACTGAAGGGACTGGCTTACTGAGGGATCGTGTGGCTGAACTGTTGTCCGAGTCCCAACCCGATGTTCCGGTGTCCCCTGAGCTGTCTAGGGGCCTGCGCTCTACCAGGACCCGGGTGTCTCGCCCCCCGTCGCGCCTTAGTCCAGAGGCTTCTGGGCGCTCCCGACCCGTTTCTGGTGAGTCACGGAGTCCAGGCCACCCCACCGCCAAGCGGAGCAGAGCCGTTCCAGGGCACCGCGGGCAACAAGACGCACGAGTCCGGAGGTTCCTCCTACCTTCGTTCCCCCTAGCAGTGCTTCCGAAGATGAGATGGCAGGCGTGTCTGAGGATCCGGTGCGGCGTGCTCCGGCTTCGTCGCCTGTTCCGGCTGTGGATGTCCATCGTGGCGGTGGTTCCCGTTCATCACGCTCCGGAGCCCCCGCCCGGAGGCAGCAGGAGTCTGGGGGAAGTCTCAGCAGCAGCCGGGATTCGCGTCGTCGCGGCAGAGAGGGTGGTCCTCGCGAGGGCAGAGCTGGTGACGGACGTCAGGATGAAGCCGTTCCTGCCAGTACAGCCGAGGACCCCGGTACGCCTGAGCTGTTCACGCCGGTGCCTGTCAATTTGTCAGCAGGAGAGGCTATGCCCTCTACATCTTCCCCTGCAGCTGGCCAGGCGAGGGGTGAGCATACTGTTGTTCAATCTCTTCCTTTTTTCTCTTCCAATCTTTCTAATGTTCCTAGTAGTTTTGGAGGGTATGCTGGGTCACAGGGACAGGTGGGGTCACATAATTTTGGGGGATCAGGGGTTGCTAGTAGTTTGTTGGGGTTTGCAGGGCCTTCAGGTGTGCATGGGGCTTTACCTCCTGGGGCTTCGGCTGGTCTTTCTGTGCCTCATGTTTCATCTGGGGTTCCGGATATTGCACCTGGCCTTGTCTTACCTGTGCAGCAGAGTGCTGCCATTTCTGGGCAAACTCAGGGTGCTCCTGTGGCTCCGCACGCGGCCGTTCTGCCTGCTTTATCTCAATTTGTCGATGGTTTTAGAGAGTTGTTGGTTCGTTGTGGTTTACAGGGCTCTGGAACCCCGGCGCAGGCTTGGGGGTCTTATGGCGTGGCAAGCGGTCAGGCGGTGTCAGGGCCCCCAGTGCCGACCACGGCAGGGGTTGGATCTCCTGTGGGTACTGCTTTACAGGGTCCTGCCGGACCTGCGGCACCTGTGGTGCCTGCTCCCCCAGGGCCTGGTGGTTCGGGTCCTGTTGTAGGGGACAAGCAAGGTGATCAGGCTGCTGTCCGTCTGGCTGATGCGGCCAGGGGTGAGGTTTATGTATGCTTTGAGGCACCCTTAGGTGCTCATCTAAAAGATGAAGTTCGGGAAAAAATTTGGAAGGGGGAGTATGTTGAGATTTTTTCTTTGCTTCCTTTGGGCAAATTTAATTTGGACAGGGTTAAGAAGGGTGAGGAGGTTAAAAAAGAAGACGAGGAAAAAAGGCGTTATCGTCTAATTCCGAGAACCTTTTCTAATTGGATTCAGGCATTCGCCATTTTAGCCAGTGTAATTGGGCAAAAGAATCCCGAGCACTGTAGCGGTTTATTTGGTTACATGGATAGTATTGGGGAAGCTTACCGGGTTTACGGGGGTCAGTCCTGGCTCCGTTACGATGAACAATTTAGACAGAGGATGGCTTTCAGGAAAGGTTTGCGCTGGGATCATAAGGATATTTCATTGTGGCTCAGGGTTATGACACCTGGCCGCGGTCAATCCCAGCCCTTTCCAGCGGCGGCCGGTGACAATTCCAGTTCTGGCTCATCGGCCGGCATGCAAAAGGGCTATTGCTGGAAATACAATGAGGGGTTGTGCAAAGGGGATTCCTTGTGCAGATTCAAGCACGAGTGCTCCGGGTGTAATGGGTCCCATCCCTTCTCCAAGTGCTTTAAAAAGCAGAAGAAAGGAAAAGGGGTGGCTGGGGGAAAAGGGGGTGACTCCGGTGCTGGTAGAGAAGATGGTTCCGTGGCTGAGTAGATATAGTGATCGGGAAGCGGCTTCGTTGTTGCTTTCCGGTTTTAGGGATGGTTTTCGGATCCCCTTTAGGGAGGGGGTGTCTACTACGGTTGTCCGTAATTTGCATTCCGCTTTGTCCTTTCCCGGTGTTGTGTCCGATAAGTTGGGTAAGGAAGTGGCGTTGGGGAGGATGGCGGGCCCTTTCCAGACTTGTCCTTTGCCTAATTTACGTTTATCCCCTTTGGGTGTTGTCCCCAAGAAGGAGCCTGGCAAGTTCCGTCTTATACACCATTTGTCTTACCCGAAAGGGCAATCGGTTAATGATGGGATTGACCCGGAATTGTGCACGGTTTCTTATATCTCTTTTGACCGGGCCGTTGAGTGGGTGCGTTCTTTTGGTCGGGGGGCTTTGATGGCCAAGACAGATGTTGAAGCGGCTTTCCGTTTATTGCCGGTCCATCCGCATTGTTTCCATTTGCTGGGGTGTAAATGGGACGGGCAGTTTTATGTGGACAAATGCCTTCCGATGGGCTGTTCCATATCTTGTAGATTTTTCGAAGTTTTTAGTTCGTTTGTCGAATGGGTTGTTCGGGAGGTGTCGGGTGTCTATTATTCATTATCTCGACGACTTTTTGTGTATTGGTCCTCCTTCTGGGTCTCAATGCAGGGTTTTGTTGGCTACTGTCGTACAGGTGTCTCGGGATTTCGGGATCCCTTTGGCCCCGGACAAGACGGTCCACCCTTGTACATGTTTGAGTTTTCTTGGCATTGAGTTAGATTCCGAGGAGATGGTCTGTCGGCTGCCGTTGGATAAAGTTTCTGATATGCGTTTCGTGGTTGCCAGTTTCTTGCAGCTCCCGAAAGTCACTTTAAAACAACTCCAGTCCTTGATTGGCAAGCTTAACTTTGCCTGCCGTATTATGCCCATGGGGAGGGTTTTCTTGCGGCGGTTGTCGCTGGCTACGGCTGGAGTCAGGGCTCCTCATCATTTTGTCAGACTGACCGTGGCCTTAAAGGATGACCTGAGGGTATGGGATACGTTTTTATGTGGGTATAACGGTCGTTCACTATGGCTTGCGCCTCCGGTTTCGAGTTCTGACCTCGAGCTGTGGACGGATGCTTCGGGTAGCTTAGGTTTCGGCGCTTATTTTAAGGGCGCGTGGTGTGCGTGTCCTTGGCCTTCGGACTGGGAGGCAAGAGGTTTGACGAGGAATTTGACGTTTCTCGAGCTCTTTCCAATTTTGGTGTCTTTGGAGCTGTGGGGGGTCCAATTGGCTGACAAACATGTTAAATTTCGGTGCGATAATTTATCTGTGGTTCATGCTGTCAATAATATTTCCTCCTCTTCGTTGCCTGTTTTGAAGTTGCTACGGTGGTTGGTCTTACGTTGCCTTCAGTTAAACATTTATTTTCGGGCTGTTCATGTACCTGGGGTTGACAATGGTGTGGCTGACTCTTTGTCTCGTTCACAGTGGGACAGGTTTTTCCAGTTGGTGCCCAATGCTGCCCGCGAGGGCTGTCGATTTCCAGATTGGATGTGGACGCTGGCAGATTGACGGCGGAGCAGCTACGGTCACGATCGCTGGTTCCCTCTACGCGGGTTTTTTATGACAAGACGTGGAGGGAGTGGGAATGCTTTGAGCGACTGGCCGTGGAGTCTGACGGTGAGGTGGACAGGGCTGAGGTGTTATCATGGTTCATTGGGTACCTTTTCAGCAGGAAGGTGTCTGTGTCCAGTTTAGATCGTCGTTTGGCAGCCTTGTCTTTTATGTTTAAGGAAAGGGGTGATCCGGATGTGACTAAGGTTTTTTCTGTACGGCAAGCGGTCAGAGGATTTAAGAGGGGCCCCAAGGTGGGGGACTCCAGGCGTCCTGTGTCGTATGGGATGTTGGTGGATATGGTGAGTAAGCTTCAGGAGATTTGTTCGTCCTCGTTTGAAGTTTTGCTGTTTCGCTGTGCTTTTTCCTTGGCTTTCTTTGGTGCCTTTCGGATCGGAGAGTTGGTCAGCCCCTCGCGGATCCTTCATGGTGGGATCCAGGCTGTTGATGTGGTTTGCCGCGGGCAGGACGTTGAGATTTTGATTAGGCGCTCCAAGACTGATCAAGGAGGTAAGGGGCTGTGTGTAGACCTTCTGGAGTGTCCGGGTAGCCCGGTTTGTCCAGTGGCCTGCTTAAGGGAGTATGGGGTTGTACGGCCTGATGGACCGTCATCCTTTTTGGTCCATGCCGATGGTTCCGCGTTGTCGCGTTTTCAATTTCGATCTGTTTTTAAGCGTACCTTGCGGGCTTTGGGCCTGGTGGACGCGGACTTTGGGGCGCATTCCTTTCGTATAGGTGCGGCCACCGAGGCTTCAAGGTGGGGGTTAAGTAAGGACTTGATCAAGAAAATCGGTCGTTGGGAGTCTACTAGGTTTAGGTCCTACATTCGTCCCCATTTGTTGCTGTAATTTGGTTTGTGTTGGGCCGTGCTATCTTTGTTTATTTTCTTTCGCAGGTGCTGTTCGTCGGGAGGTTTGGATTTTAGGGCATTCGTATGTGTTTTGGGCGGCCAGACGGGCTTCGGTTCGACCTTCTGGGCGTCAGCTGGGTTTCGACAGAGATAAGGTTTCTGTAAGATGGCTTGGATTTAGAGGTATGCGCTGGGACAGGGTTTCCCGGGAATTATCTAGGCACATTCATGTGCATGGTGTACCTCATGTTGTAATTTTACATGTTGGGGGTAATGATTTATGCCATGTCCCGCTGCGAGTGTTAGTGGGCAATATTAAGGCTGATCTTCGTCAATTTTGGACCGCCTACCCGCATACGATCTTCGTCTGGTCCCATATCGTCACTAGGAAGGTTTGGAAGGGCGCCAATTCGCGGGACGGTATCGAGAGGGCCAGGCGTCAGGTGAACAAAACCATCTCCCGTTTTGTTGCTTTTCAGGGGGGTATTGTGGTGAGGCATGTTGATTTGGAGGGCGATTTGTCGGGTCTCTATCGCAGTGATGGCGTCCACTTGTCGGATGTTGGTTTGGATTTATGGAATCTGGCGATTCAATCTGGGATTGAGCGGGCCTTGGAGGTTTTGGGGGGCCAGTAACGGTGCAAGGAGTCGCACGTTACAGGCTGTGGCGTTTGGTATTATGTTATGGTCATTGTTCAAATGTGGTTGGCTGGTTCGGTGCTTGAGACAACTATCTAAGATATGGTTGTACTCGTGGTGCACATGCCTAAGGGCGGAAGTGCAGAACACTCCCTGGGCGCGTGCTCAGGTGATACGATGGTTGGCGTGTGGTTGCTGGGCTTGGACGCCGGCAGCCTCTACAAGTGACGTGGAGGATTTACGCCCTTACCAGCCTTATGGATCTAATGTGTTATACGGTTGGCGTTTTTAGCCAAGTTTGTGGTTAATTATGGTTTTTAATAAACACGTTTAAGAAATATGTTTTAAGGAGTGTCACGGTTGGGGAGAATATTTTATGTTGACCGTGGCCAAATTTTATCCAAAAATCGAATGATTAAATAAAGCATTTTATTTCAAACACTGTGTGTATTTCTCTTATTGGGAATGGGGCCGAAGTTGACGATACTAAG
>VKOC01049220.1:0-20811 GCA_009364415.1 Spea multiplicata
CTAGTACAAAGTGCCATTTTCAAAATACTATTTAGATAACCGAGTCCTATTTCGGTTGGTGTACTATGATGGAGAATAGTTTTCTATTCTATTTTGCCCCAAGGCATTAGGATAGAATGAGAGCATGGTCAAGGCAGCCTGCCACAAGGACATGATCAGATTGGAATAGTTGGTAACTATGCCGTAGTACCAGACTGCCTACACAATTCCTAGTTATGGTTAACCTTCCAAATGGCGCAAAAGAAGACATGTAAGCATGTAAGGAAGGCGAGTTCCTAGCCATGGCTCACAACTGGATGACATGGTACCTTCTGGGTTCACAAACTCATCCTTACTGTACCCGATTGTTACAGGTAACATCATTTCAAGTTAATGTGAGGTTAATGAATATAATGCGCTAGGAAATTTGAGGAGGAATTATTGTTGCAGTACCCTCTGAATTTCAACGGCACAGTCTGCTGAATATGCATTGAAATGTGAATACATACTGAAAATTCTACACATGGCTTTCATGCTAAAACAGCATCTCATCGCATGCTTTAAGCGTCATTAAATTGAAAAGTGCTTGTTGAGCAGTTAATGACACTTAGAAGATAAGTGGCGGCACTTTTTTCAAGAGTAAATAATATGTAACACTATGTATACAGAATACTATGTAAAACTACATATAAAGGAAAGAGAATGTTTTTTTTTCACATTAGAAAAGTCATTTAATAAGGGGAGATGATAACCTTATGCAAACATTACCAAGTACAAAACAAAATTCTGAACACAGCAGCACTCTTTACAGTAAAATGGTAACTCACGATGTCAGCAGGCTTTTTAGTGCTGGTTACCCTAAGAAAGGAACAACTTTTAACGTACAAGCTGCTTTCTCAAACTTTAGAGGGCATTGTAAAAAATAGTAGAAGAAGTAAAGTTCAATTACATTTTAATACAATGTAAAAAGAATGTTTCAGCAACAGGCTTCACTGACCATTCAATCAGCCCCATTACTATACAGCTAATGATGGTGGCAAGTTACTTTATCAATGACAAATCAACCTATTGAGTTATTGGGGTACCTGGTGCGCCAGAGCTCAATAAGCAGGTTGGCTTGTAACCATCCCTTTTATAACCTGGAGGTTTGTGCCTTGTCAGCAATTATCTCTTCCCCCATAAGTCATTTAGATCCAGGATATGGCTCATTACATAAACTAAATAGAACATGGAAGAAACTGTCCCTGAGGTAGGTCCTAGAGGTAACCTGGGGGATGTCAATGACCCACACTAATACATCACTGACACTAACATGTAATACATTTATTTTCAGGATTAGGTTCAGAGTGTTCGGAACTTGACTAAAAATTCTAGACTGATGTATGGATATTAAAAATTGATATGACTGCTTCTTTAAGTTATATTTTAATATTACTAGAACATACATTAAATAAAAATGGTAGCACAAAGCAATATATGGTAAATAACACATGGAATAAAGAATGGGATCATATAAAAGCAATAACCATCATGTAGCCTTTGTGCTTGAGTGCTTAATAACACGGAAACGCTCAAATCAAATCAAACACTATATGGTAGTTGCATGGCCTGTGTCCCAGTTTATTACCTTTGATAGCCCTTTTTAGCATTTTTCACTAATCCATGAAAAGTTGCACATGTGACACTTCTTCATGAACGTACAACTGAATTTACTTTTATTATTTTACGTTTTTAAGTAAACATTTAAATTTCATCTTTCAGCTCTTTTGGTATGCTTAATTTGCCGTATTTATTTAATCTTTCTTATACGGCTTTATACTGCATAAAATTATCCATAAATTATCAAGTGCAATGTGTGCGGCAGCTTGCAAGAGTCAGCAGCTGATATCACTTTTTATTACCAGAGATACAAATACAAAGTGACAACCGCATGGATACCACAACACCCCACTGATCATTGTGGGCTGTGTAATAAATTCTCGCCAGATTATATTTATAATCAGAGCCGGGAATGTCTGCTTAGTGATTGTATTTGAAATGCTTTCTGCTCGTTGTTCTCAGTGTCCGAGAGGCCAGAATGATGAAGACTGAATTCTCAGGTATCATACGCAGGTAAATGGAGACACTTAGGAGAAAAGGGATATTTCTCTTTTTGGAGTTAAATCAGTGGACGTTTTTTATTTTTATTTTATTAGTGGAAGATGGGGCCATAAAAACAGATATTATGAAATGTACAGGGGGTAAACAGATGTGGAGGCTTAATACTTGTCGAGTGTATTGTCAAGAGTATTAAAAAAAAATCAGAAATAAATGTTTCCTATCAGGGAACTGTGCCAAAATGTAATTTTCCGTAAGCCAGCGGAACATAGAACCTGTTAGAAAACGTGCATATCCTATTCACACTGAAAGGCATCTTGTGTGATGGTCCTATGGCAGTGCAGGATCATGCTGGCATATTAATGGCTAAATTGTTTCAAGCTTGGCTTTCATGTTGACTTGGAATCTGATGGGTGGTGCGGAAAGTCAAGGAAAATCAGGAAATATTGTGAAACATATAGAAGCTTTACAGTATATAGGAGAGGCAGTGGAGATTAATACAGCAATGGGATTTAAACATACATGGGATAGGCATAAAGCTCTCCTGAATCTAAGACCAGACCAAGGACTGATTAAGGTTTGAGGCTTCCCACCAGGAGGGGGGAATAAATAAATAAATTAACAAATTCCATTTTCCTATGAGCTGTTCCATCTTTTAACATTTGTTGGGCTTTGTTATATTGGCTACAGCCTTGCAACAATATTATCATCCTTAGGCAGGGCTGGCATATAACAAAGTGTGATTCACTAGCAGCTCTATGTCACCATCATGCCCGACGCGGTCTTGGAGAAAGCATGAAAGCTGCAGAAAGGGTGTCAACTAAAGCAAGATTCGTGACTTTTGATCTGCTACATCTGCATGTTTCTAGTTCCCAAATGAAAAGAGATATACACAGCTACAGCAACCATTACCGATGTGTTTCCAAGGTGACAGCAAAGTGTGTGAACCTCCTGGAGAGACCTCGCTTACCCCTGTTTCTCATGTAATTAAACGAAACCTGCTGACAGATGGGGATAATGAGTAAATGCTATATTTAAATGTATTTACATGAAATGTGACAGAAATAGACCTGCTTTTGTACATGCAGTGGTGGGGTGCATGCAGCAGGAGCTGCTCTATGCATTAACGTGGCCTGTGTGAAACCCCTGCCCCTCGCAGCCTCCACTCCCTCTACCATCCCTCTATCTTGCGAGAGATAGACAGATAATACCATCAATATTGATCTTGTGATATCTGCTAAAAAAAATGAACGTTCAAGGCAATAAAGCTGTTTTTTCTGTTCTTACATGAGTTCCATATGAGCGTCAACAGAAAAACCTAGCCTAGTGCAGCAGAGATATATAAATTCATTTAAAATACAGTAGTTACAAATAAAACTTCATTCTCACAAAAGTGAATGCCAATGCATCTTAGAATGTGGGGCTAATGTGATACAGCATATTTCTGCAATTACAGATGTTTTAAGCACCAGCCAATGCATTCTGTTGCTTCTTTGTTGGCCTTGCCTATTCAGGCTTTTCTGGATTAAGTCGATCCCCTCATCCCTGTGTTAGAGAATGTACTTACTCATGATTATATATTTACATGGAGTGCTTCTTTCTTTATTCAAGTTTATTCCTCCCCACTACAAATATACACCATACTCCCTAACCTAATGCTTTCACAAGTACTGTTCCAGCGAAATAGTGTTGGGAAGGTCTGTGCTTTTCTAGTATAGATCTCATAATGGCTCATTGGAGGGGATTTCATTTATGGAATTCAGTTATACAAGGGAGCAAACCAAAGATACGTGCTTCTTCTGAGACAGTACCTTTAGGCACCCTGTCACCCCCTCTAATTCTAGGAGAGTAATAGTATGATCGACAATGCTAGACTGGGGAAGAAAAGCATCCCTGTCACTTTAAGGCCAGCAGCTGTTAAATAACTTTATGTGGGTACATGCCTGGGAACTTGTGGGCTATAGAGATAAAGGTCTGTACGGGCGACTCTATTGGTTGTTCGTATGGACCTTTAACTCTTGGAATGGGGTCTCCCCTGGCCGAGTTTCGGCACCAGGATTTTAAAAGTCTGTACGAGCGACTCTATTGGTCACCAGCAGGGGGCTCGTCTGCCATCAACCAATGACAAAGAAGAAAATTACAGCTAAACACAAGAACCGCAGAAATGTTATAAAAAAATAAAATGAGCCATTTTCACAAATGGATTAAAAAGCAGTTTAAGTCTGAAAACCCTCCAATGTAGCTGAATAAACAATTCTGCCAAGAAGAACGGGCCAAAATGTCTCCACAGTGCTGTAAAACACTCATTCCCAGTTATGACAAACATTTTATTGCAGTTGTTGCCACTAAGGGAGACATAACCAGCTATTAGGTTTTACGGGGCAATTTATTTTCCCCATGGATGATGTAGGTTTTGATTAACCCTTTACCTTCAATAAATGAAATGTTCATTTAAAAGCTGCATTTTGTGTGTACTCACATTGTCTTTGTAATATTAAAATGAGTTGGATGATCTCAAACATTTAACTGTGACAAATAAGCAAAATAAAGAAGAAATGGGAAGGGGCAAATACTTTTTCACAGCACTGTATAATCCACTCACTCGGGTGCTTTATGAATTACTGCACACATGTTACATTATAGAAGTGCACACATTAGCACATTAGCACTAAATGCAAGGTGTAGTGAAATATGACGTTTGCAAGGCAGGGCAGTATTTAGTTTTACTCCATCTGGCTGTTTTCTATGTGTGACTCATTTTTCCTTATATAAAAATGCCAGCATTTTGATAAAGGAATAAATGTCTTCAAATCTGGCCCTTCTAGATACCTGGACACTATTAAATAGATGATGTGACATGCTCCATGCACCTCAAGTTTACACTACCATAAATGCTGAGTTGAGTTCCTAGTACATGAGCTCTATAGAATTACACAGGAGCTCAATATGTTTTCCTTTTTTGGGGGTAAAAGCTTTTCTAATTATCACAGTTTAGTATATTGCCCACTTAGTTCCTCATGTTCTAAAGTCCAAATTCATATGCAGTAGCCAGCTTAGTGATCAGAGCCTGGCAGCTGGCTGACACGCAACTCATTTTACAGACAGGTTGCTCTGCAGAGAGATTTCTCTGGGGCAGTAGAGGTGAAACCAGGCTAATCTGCGCGTTTCATTAAGGGAATGGTGCAGAACAGTTGGTACTTCTTTGTAGCTACATGGCTATAAATATCTCTATGCAAGCTGGGTGTCATTTAAGAAATGCAAGAAATGTAAAATATCCCTAATTTCTATGATATATTTTCGAAAGCATTCCCTACATAAGTAACCATATTTTTCAACATTACCTATATAATATGCTTTGGTTCTTTTAACTACACAGACATCTGCCAATGTACCTATGTATGTCACATAATGTTACCCTGCTCCGTTCCTGCCGGTCCCAAATTCTTCCTGGCACGGAGAGGCAGGAATGCAGCTGTAAAAACGAGGCTGAGAGCAACAGAGAGAGAAAGCTGCCGGTGAGGTAAGAGGAAGAGAGCGGGAGTGAGTATGAATGAATGTAAGATGTATGTATATGAGCAGAAATGTGCTGGAGGCAGCGTTGGCACAGGCAGGCTGTTTGGGGGCACAGATATGCTGTTTTGAAGCAAAGGTAGCACTGTGGGATATGTTGATTGTAAAGTCGGACAGTTTTTGCATTGGGGTGCTATGGTTTCTAGTTACACCCCTGAAACATGACCAATTGCTAAAGTGCACTGGTCTTCTCCCATGTCCCCCAAATAATTCTACGTAACCGACACTGCACGTCCAGAAATGGCACCAATTCTCTGTGTGTAGTTTGTAATGTAATGTGTGTTATATATACTGTGTTTTAAGCTAGTTGATTCCCGTTAACCTGATTCGATCACTCCCATATGGAGGTGGCAGGAGAGAGCTCTAAGTGGACCATCCTGGAAATTTATCAGATTTTGGTATATGTGCCTATATGGAGAGCATACATGTGACCTTTATTGGATATTCTACCTGCATTTTGTGGGGGTAACTCACAATCTCTACCTATCCTATAGGATAGCCTTCTCCTCCATGGCAAAGATCTGCTTGCATAGGAAATAAGAATACATTTTTCAGTAATGGTATTCACAATAGAAATATAGATAATAGGACAAAAAATACAAGCTACATGGTTAACAATTAAATTATCTAGAGACTCATGAATATTTTATTTAATATGTAGATATTTTATCATCAATAACAGGCCACTGTAGCTTCAATGTTAACCAAAACAATCCAAATCATTTATTTTAAATGAGTTATCATATTTTGTTTGTTCTTATGCTGAATATACGAAGGAATAAATGACTAGGAATAAAAACTATTTGTAGATTTTCTGGGCACTGCACCCAGACTATAAAAATCTGCAGATCTGGAAAATCACATTCTGCAAGCATATGTTGGCTCCTATATGCACCTAATCAGATGCACCTGCCAGTAGATAAATTACATTTTACCAGTAAAATAATTAATGGACTAGAATCCCATCTGTGTCACTTTTTCCCAGGTGAGAACGGAAGGTTTCTTGATTAATACTGAGAAGAGCAAAAATTGAATGTGCGGTTTCAGAGTGAATAAGACCAAACAAGCAATTTACTGCTTATTCAAGCTAGCAGTTCGATAAATAACCATTTGGGGTAAATGGATTATATTCTCAAGGTGGTAATACTTTGACAAAATGGTATTTAAAGAATTGCCCTGTGACATATGGAGAAAAATCAATTTTACCATATTGATCCCAGAAAACATTTGTGATATCTTTTAAGACATTGCTAGAGTGAGCTTTCATTTAAAGAATCTGCTTTAATAATTATCCATACACACACACACATATACATATAGATATATATATGAATATGTATATACCTCATTTATGCATGGCAGGGACTGTGCAAATATATCCACTGCCCACAGTGAATTGTGGTGAAGGAAACAGCTCTTAACTTGTTCTGGCAGTGCCCGTCAGTTGGAACTCAAGGACTCTATTGAGAGAAAGTTTCTGCCCTAACACTCTGTGCTTTACGGAATTCAGTAAAGAAGTCACAAAGAGCATGCCATTGACTATGCTTGGTGTGTAATGTGCTTAGTAAAGGACGCCTGGTGTTGAGGAGGGAGCAGGTCACAGTCCATGACTGCCGTAGGCTTATTCACAGCCTGCTGAAGGACCAGGGATGTAACCTTCCGTAGTGGTCCAGGTCAGAAGGGCATTTTCTAAACTATTTTGAACCCGGAGTCACACCGGGCCCCTTAGAGGCGACCCCTGTAATTACGCTAGTGTGAGGGACTACTCTCTTATGGACGGTCTAGAGGAGGTGGAGGAGGACTAGTCTCACTCCCCCCTTTGTTTTTACCCCCACCTCACTCCAAGCCCACTCCCCTCATACACCCCAGTCACATTACCACCCCATTTCCCCAGACTGTTTCCCAATGTGCTAAACTATATGTGCCTGGAATTGTAATCATACACTACTTTAACGGTATTTCTGAGCTTTCCGTTAATCTGAAGTTGTATTGTACATGTATTGTCCATGTATTTGCATTTTAAATGCAAGAAGAATAGAAAAGCTGTTCATGAACCAAGGCTAAGCAAAGATTGCTTCTAGGCAACATATGCCATTTTAATGGCAGCTTGAGCTATTATAACTAGCCAAGAAGCATGAGTACACAGAAAATATTCAGGGAACTTCTCAATCTTAAGGAATCTTCTGCAGCGACAAAGGCAGAGGACGCAGGAAGGCTCCAACTCCAGTGGAAGGAAGGCAAGGAAGGAGGTGACTTAAAGAAGTGTCCCATCTTCCTCCTTAATGTGAACAACAAGATCCTGGATAAGGTATTAGCAAGCAGGTTGTAGTCAGTCAGACAAATTGTCCACCCCAACTAAACCTGTGGCATTCCTGGCAGACAGCCTATCCCTTATCAGGGAAATGATTCATAACATCAAAGAACGCATCAAAGATCGGCTCTGGTCAGTCTTGACACAGGGAAAGCTTTTGATAGTTTGTTCCAAGCCTTTATGGGTAGGCTTGAAGATGTTCTGCTCTTATAATATACCAAAATATTTACAGCCTGGTGCACGGTTGGGAAACTGACCCATTTCCAGTTTGTTCTGGTGTCGGACGTGGCTACCTTCTTTCACCTCTTCATTTTGTATGTTGCATAGAGCTGTTTGAGGTCTGCGTCAGACAGAGCCCCCAGATAAGATTAATTGACATGCCAGGAGGAAGAAGCAGGACAGAGAGAAAGACCTCGCTCTACATGGATGATGTCGTCTGCGAAGAGCGCAAGTCGGTGAGCACATTAATCCAGATGCGTGAGGACCTTGGCTTTCAGGTGCATAGGTCAACTGCAGAAAGTCAGAACATGCTCTTCGGACATTGGGACCTGTCTTCTGACCTGCTGCCTTTCACCATTGCTGGCCACAAAGTTTAATACTTTTCAGGAAGGAACGAGGAGGAACTCTTTTGCCATCTTATATACCTCTATAGCATCATTCCTGCCCGCACGTTGAATGTTATGGGAGGCCGTGGTATCAACATCCTAGAGCAAAATCATGTGGTATACTTAAAGGTATCTTTAACTCTATTGTTTCGTAACATAATCCAGGCTATTAATAAAGGAGGAAATGTATAGCACAAGACAAATATGTAAGTCTTGTAAATGTGCCATTCAAAGTTGGTCATTAACCTTTGAAAGGAAGGTTTAATATATTTGACATTCACACCATGGCGGATGGCGGTACATAAATCCCCATTGTACTATAAGTTATGATTTGCTATCATTGTGGGTGCCTTTGGTAGAAAAGTGGTTAATGTTATAGGAATCTAGTAGCAGTCCTAACGTTGGTGTGATTTGCAAACGCCCACATTGACAGTGGAGAATATCAGATATATTCTTCTTCCCACTCACCCAGCCCACATATTGAAACCTAAACAGCACTTTTGTGGAAGGTCAGCAATGGAATAAATTCTGACAAGATCATGAGCTTCAAAAGGTTGAGATGTTATCTGGTTAGTACGATTAGATTAACAGACCGACATAGTCTGTTACCAGTTAATGCAAAATACTTGTTCAAGGCTTTCTTAGAAATCAGTCAGCAGAACTATGTAAATACCCCCCCATACTCTTATAACCTAATTAGCTGGTTTACAGTTCTTTTCAAGCTATTTCTATAGAGCTAAACCACTTTTGGATCTAGCTATTGTACACAGACTAGGGAATGCTTAGAATATTCTCTGCCTATAACAGGGACTGTTCAGGTGCTGTGAGTGCCAGAACTTCGGCTGCTTCACTAGATAACCTAACTTTAAGGGATAACCCTAAATAGAGGTCCAGATACAGGACAAAGTGTTGGGGCAGTCAAGGGTAAGAGTAAGATCAAACACAGGCAGTCAAAGGATGCACCGCCTGTGTTTGAGTTAAATAGATGAGGCAGCAATGTTGTGACACCGAACTCCACTAAGAGTAAGACACCAAGACTCCACAAAAGTACCTAGATGCAGGTATCCAGCTGAAAATGGCATATGGTGCGAGAATAACCTAACAGCCAGAGATAAGGCCCCATGCTAGCAATAATGTTACATTATGTCACCTAGCACACATTTTCATGATTTTTTGCAAATGGTATTAAAAAATTAAGTTGAAAAAAAAACCCAGGAAGCAAATGCCCCTAGGAAACTGCCTGAGGCTAAGTATGATCACGATGTCACAGCCTACTGCTTATCTGATAAAAGCAGAATAAGCTAACAAAAATACAGTAAATCTCATAGAATCTATGATGGCTTTTGAAACCAAGCACTTCCTACAGACTAGATTGTAACCATATGTTTATACACATTTCTCAAGTACTATTCAGAACACAATTGCTTATGATTGTCCACAAACTTAAAGGAGTTGCACCAAGTACCGTGAAGTTTCATCATTTCATCAGAAAAAAAGACAAATTAAAAGGACTGCAGATTAATCTAAAGTTATTAAATAATAATTTTGAAGTTATGCTGCCAAATGTCATAACCTGACCCTATATATCACTGTTGCAGATATCTAACCTCAGCTCATCGTTCTGGCATTAAGTTCCTACTGCATGTCATAGCATCAGGAAACACAGAATGTCATTGTCAAGCTCAGATAATTAGTATTTTTAATAGCAATAAATGAAACCTCATATTCTGCAAATAACAGTCCTCACAGGGGGTAAGACATATTCAGCAAGATCTTACATTTAAAACTAATTAGGCTGTCATCCATAACTTCATCTTAATTAAAGTCAGTGAGGCATTCTCAGAGGAAGCTCAGAGCTGTCTTTCAGTCTGTCGAAAAGCCACATGAAAGGTAGATAGGACGTTCCAAATTAGAGCGCTGGTAAAGGGAAGCATACAAAGTCAACAGCATATATATATATATTATATTTGAGAAGAATGTATGTAGAAAAGCACTTTATGTGACTACCATGGGAGCAGCTATCTGGACTACTGGATCTGTTTGATTACCGCTCTTATAGTATTTCACCCCTCAATCACCTGACAGAATGTAAGCTTTCAAGAGCAGTTCCCTCCTCTGTACAATTATGTCTAAATGTGTGTTCATGTTACTTTGTCTACTGTTAATTGTGTCTCCTAATAATATCTATTGCTAAGTAAATCCTAAACTAAAAGTGAGATATTCTCTCCTATGATGATGGGGCAGGAGGAGCAACCTTTGAGTCCCACCATTTTCCCATTCCTCAGCCAGGCTCAGAAGATGGTGTTCTAGACACATGCCTGGTCTTTCTGGGGGCCAGTCCAGCCCTGACTGAACTGGTGGGTATTTTAGGGTTATGTAATGTTAATGAAAATATTGAGGACCATAAAAAAGATATCATTGTCAAACTTTTTTTTTTATTAAGACATGTCCTATTACCACAACGATTTTAGGTACACATTATCAATATGCAGTATGTCACAAATATATTAACTGTTGAGTGTTATATATGATATGTTAATTACGTTGCATAATACTTCTATTTTTGAGGGAGTGTGAGAGCGCAACTATATACATTTCCACCAGGGGCATAACTAGAAACCACGGGGGCCCTGGTACAAAAATTGCCAGGTGGCCCCCAACTTCAACAGCTAGTTTGTGCCATCATTGCCCCCAAATAACATGTCTGTGCCTTCTTTGCCCATTGCCCCTTCTTGCAAGATACATCATATGTAAACACACTTTTACACACTCCATCTCACTCCACGTACACAATCATGCTCACAAACACTTACACATCCATGCTCACACACACAAGAAGACATCTATACTTACACACACACAAGTACACATCCATGCTCACACACACACAATTACACATAGATGCTCACACACACATCCATGATCACATACATACATGAATACATATACATAGTACAGAGCTACGGAATTTGATGGCGCTATATAAAACAAATAATAATAATAATATTGTACCCTGCCCCCATTTACCTCTCACTGCTCCTGCAGCTTGCTGTCCAGCTGCTCGCATGGTGCACGAGCAGCCTCGATTTCACCACATGGTCACGTGACGTCATGTGACCTCGAACGCTCCTGTCTCGCCGTACACTTTCTAAACTATTTTGAACTGGTACAAGAGACAGGAACAAGGAGTCTCAGGGGTCCCCTGTAGTTACGCCAGTGATTTCCACATATGATTTTATCATTGTTCAAGTTGGGGGTTAAAGGACTATTTTCCAACCCAACGTTGGCCCTGCAGTACAACATTTAAAATACTGTTTAGCAATCAATTTAAAGTATGTTCCTTTTATGTATCATTGAATTCTATCATGTTTCACCAATGGAGTTCTTATTGCAAAAGACTTAAAGCAGGCCACTGGATTCATAGTGATAATAAAGAGGGGATGAATCATGCATGTGCACATAATATTTAAAATGTTACTAACAGAAAAAGATAAACAGCAATGACAATATTTATTGTCTTAGCCAGAAGAGGAACGTGGCTATGAGGAAAGATTAGAATACTTGTCTGACTGCGTCGGGAAGGTGGTAACAGAATCTGGATGGTGCCACCAAGCTTGAAGGCATCTGAGTAAACATCAGCAGGGAAGAACGGTATATATTATGTGCCTCAAAAAGCATAGCCCATATTGTTATACCCTGCTGATGCAGTTTGATAATACCGTAAGTGCTAAGTAACTAAAGAGAGATGGAATCATAGGAGTTTCTGCCAGCGGTCTGTAATCTGTAATGTTTAAGCATATAGTAGCAGATATTCCTAATAATGCGGCTTTAGGCAGCTTTTTAGTCTAATTGAAAACCTCCCACCTAGTTAACCTAAGGCTTAGATGTTCAAAATAAGCACGGTAGGAAACATCAGAGAAGAGGGGTAGCTCGATGGGTATTGTACTCTGATGCAATCATATTACACATTTATGTACTATCATCTAATTTGGTTTACCCAAGAAATGATTTGTTATCCATGATTCTTGTTTCTTTGCCTTCATCAAGTCAAGTGTTTTTGCGTATGTTATCTCAATAAAGATCATTTTTATATGTTTTCCATGATAAAAATGTCTAGCACTAGTTACATTGACCTAATCAACTGTGCTTAGCACAGGTATAGGCAAGTGGAGATTTACAGTTCCTTACATTGCCAAGCTCTCTCACTTGGAATGTGTCTCACAAGACTACTGGCCACTTGTCTTACCCCCTAGTAACTAAGATGCCTACTGGAACACATTTACACACATTCCGACCAACATACACACACTCATGCTGACACTTCCTCTAAACACACACATATTTACTCTACATCACACACATACATACACATTCTGTTGCCTCTGTAGACAACAGAGAGATTAGGGTGATCGGTCTTGTAATTTCAGAAAGAAAACTAATATTGTTGCTACTTGAAATCAAGTGATCATTTAATCATAAAGGGACGATGCATTTTATTTAGGGGATGCATTCAGAGTTTGAAGATCCTCTACTCATTCATTAGTGACGTAGACCAACTTCATTAGTGCAAACATTTGCAGAATTATCTTTATGTGTAGACATTTTTGTAAAGAAAACAAAACAAACATGATTACGCTACTTATTTTGCATTAGTTAATTTAACAGAGCTGAGACCTGGCACAGAAGATCGGATTGACAGATGGTCAATAAGAGTTTGGTGAAGGTTAGCCAGGAGGTGCAGGGGTTAAAACAATGCAGAGCTTAAAATGTTTTCACGTGAAACTGGAGCAAAGCTGCCTTATGTGTCACAGCTGCTTCCTTTTCTGATTGCCTGAGAATAAATTGGCTGTAGAGGGAGTCAGATGTAAGAAGAGCAGGTCTTGCGTCTTCTGTCATGTCAGCCAAAACAAGGTGTTGATCAAAGCCGAGTTACATGCTTCTCTGCATGGGGGGATGTCACTATTCCTGATGCCTCTGGCTTCACAACATAAGTCAGAAGGGATGATAAAAATGAGTAAAGAATTATTGGCGTTGTACTACCTATTATATGTGCGATTGCAGATGCATAACAATGGTGGTTGCGCGAAAAAATATTCAATAGGATTAGATTAGATGGCTTGCAGGTATTTTGTCCTAAAAGGAAGGCACATTAAATGTATTAATGAGGATAAGATAACGAAGAGTATCCTATTTCACATCCCAAGAAAAGTGAAGCGACAATCAAATATTTGCAGCAAAACAGATTTTATCATAGAAAAAATGAACCACTTCTGCAAGAGTAACCGTTGTTATTGAATCTGGGCTCTAGGAGCTTTATTCACTAGACTTTGAGTTGCAGGTTAAGTTGACCCAAGCCATTTCTCTCAATTGTTAGTGTGCATTATGCACAGGTCTGGGCATCCCAGTGTGTCCTTCCCTGTGTGGTACCTGGATAACTTGGTAAGCTTGGGGTGGTTTTTGTTACGTTAAACGTTTAATGTTAATTATTCATGTTCATTATTTATGTTAATTTCTGTTATTGTGTTGGTCATTGTTAACGCACCTATTTCAGTTTTAGGTCTGCGTGGCAATGGACATCCCGGTATGTCCTTGTTTGTCCTAAGTCAAATTGTTATGTTACATACTACTTGTTTTGTCCTGTCCACCCATTGCACAGCACTATGGAATTTGAGGGCGCTATAGAAAACAATAAATAATAATAACTTGGTAAGCTTGAGGTGTTTTTTGTTACACTACACCTCTGATTCTTTGGATCACATCAGAACTCCTGCACATCTGGAGAGCTGCTGGTTGCCTATCTCTGTGAACCTATTTGCATAAACAATGAATGTGTGCCAGCTAAAATCTGGCTTAAATTTGATTTGCAAAATAACTAAATAAATAACCAAATTAAGATAAACCCGTCACCCTGTCATTCCTCACCATATAAAATATCAGCTCCTGCCAAGACGGGATTGTTAATACATTCACTCTCCATGTTACTGCCAACCCTCAGATAATGGATCATAGCCCTCTTGATTCAGGGCATTTTGACATAGGTTGGTGCAAATTGGAAATCTGCTTGCCACCTTTAAAGTAATTTCCTTTCATTGGAACAAGACGAGAAAATAGGTTTTTCAAGACAAATTGTTTTCTAATATCAACTTCCAACCTCATCTCCATTATACTCGCATAACAAGGGCATGTCGACCTCCTAATCCCATTCCATTAATAAACAATGAAGTCTGAAGTTGTAGAAAGACCTGTGTTACATTTGTTTCAAAACATATCTGCTGTGTATATAGCCACATCTAACTAGAATATAGTTAAAATATATCCTACCCAATGTCTTCGGGTCCTAATTCACTCTAAAGTGATGTTGGGTAACTGTAGACACTCCTTTACACAAACTGTGCTATGCAAGTCAATATTAAACATACTGGGCTTTTTATTATTTTTTGACAGGTTCCACTACAGTGTATAAAACAAATTTTATATTTGTACAGTATATTTTCTTGGAGGTTTCGGTGCTATACATGTATAGGAACCTTTTCCTTAGCCTATGGAGGACTGGCACCTTCTGATACAGGGGGGCAGCTACAGCTAATTGCCCCCCTGGCCCACTGCCCCTCTCCCGAGTAACCACACTCGCTACTCACTATGTCACTCCCTCATACTCTCACATGAGGTTCGGCAAAAGCTGTGGAAAGTGGCATGTTCAGACCCTGGGCATATAGGCAACACCCTGGGCAAGCATTGACATTAATTTCAATGGGAGCGCTTTCCAGTCACTAATTGGGTGCTTAAAACTTCCAAAATGACTTTTCTAGATGACTAGTAAATATATTATACATAAACAGTCATAGGCACCAACAGTCCTCACGGGGGGACATTTACTGGAGTCTGTGGTGAACTAAATGATATTCTATGGGGAGTTCCTAGAGGAAGAAAACTCTTTTTTTCCCACCCAGTGGTAAGCTGCGGGCCCGCATTAGACGGCCATTTGGTTTCCCCTGAAGAGTGACACCCAGGGCAGAGCTCACCCACTTAGGTACGCCACTGCTATGGACACAAACATTTTGCCACAGACACGGTGTGCTTATTGCCTAGCGGACACTTTGCCTATCCCTGCAAATAGCTAAAGAGGCACACTTTTGTTTGACAACTTTACATGGGGAAAAAAATCCCATATTGTCCTAAGGGTGTGAGTCCTTTACTGCCTGGATTCATATAGGAGCCCAAGATTAGGGCTGGATTGTCAACAACAGGACATATTGTGTACTTCATATAAATAAAAAAATGTAAATAATGTAAAAAAATTAATGAATGCAAGGGAACATTGAATTGTAGGAGAGAGAACAATTGGTTGAGCATATTCTATAGTTTATAATATGGTCACATGTAATAGTTTATCTCTCTGCAACTCACCGGTAAATTGACACCGATTATCACCCTTGATACTTAAATGTGGTTGCCAACTTCTCTAAAGTTAAGCAATGTGGGCAGAGCAAGACATAAAATCGTGCCACATATCCAAATCCTTCTGCCCTGGTCCCTTTAAATGGATAAATATTGGCTACTATGTTTAAAGGTGTAGTTCCACCAATATTATTGCATTTTCTGGTTTGTTAAGCAAATCGGTGGAATGTTTCAGCCTTTTCTTGCTTGTATTGTGTCTTATGACAACTGATCCCAGCATAAATAATGAAGAAAACATTTCTGGGAAGGGTTTCAACATCCAACAGCGCTAGAAATAAAGCTTCTAATGTTGCATTTAGTTATAAAATGTTAAATTCTGAAGAGTAACAGAATCTTTACATCACTTCTATAATTACCGTAATTTTCCACACTATCAGAGCAGAATTTGTGTACTTTGCAGTGTGAAAGCCGAAGTGTGAGTCTGTAACCCTGAAGCAGAGAAATATTTAACCACTCTGCGAGTCTGAGTGAAATAAACACAAAAAATTGTATCGTTTTTGCAAACTCCAGCCCAACAGACCCAATTCGAAACCTTGGTGCCAGTACTGATTCTGCTTCACCCCTTATATCAAGTTGCTTACCAATTCCTGCCACCTTCAACTGCGAAACCTCTTGTAGTTGTTCTTTCCCTACACATGAAGCCTCCCACGCCTTTCAACACTCTGATCCACCCTGAACACTATTGCCAGACTCATTTTATCATCCCATCACTCTAACTGCTGTCCCATTGGCACCCATAACCCCAGAATTAAACCCCTGACCCTATCCTACAGTCCTTAAGACTAGCTATTCAGAGAAATCTACCACCTACTCTTATAATGCCCTCAACCAGGGGTGTAACTAGAAACCACAGTATCCCGGTACAAGAATTGCCCTGGGACCCCCCACACTTCATCAAGCAACAGCATGTGAGTGCCACCTTCTCCCAAACAGCCTGCCTGTGCCTCTGCACACACCACTGACCTGCAGGAGTAGTGTGTCTCTTCCTCTATGCTGTATGCAGACGGATCCAGAATGCAGGAAGTGGATCTGATGTCCATACTAGGGTATTTCTGGGCTCCGGCTACCTGGAGCTTACCCTTGCCAGACTCGGCCAAGACGGTCCCGCTGACGTCAGTGGGCAGTCCTGCTGACATCGGGAACATTCCCACAAATGTCAATGTGTGTTTCATCGATGGAAACACCCCCATTTAAAGAGGAATTGGATGGGGAGTGGGGCCTGTCAAGACCCCGCTTCTACTACCCAGAGGATTCAGGTGTTGGCCCAGAGAACCGGAGAAGCATCACTTCTCCGGGAGTTCTCCGCGTCTATTTTAATATTATTGTTACATTTCACTGTCCCAATAGTGTAATAGCGCTATGAATTCTGCTGGCGCTCATTTATAGATGTAATGAGTAAATGTAATGTAGCTGAAGTTTGGGGTCCCTTGTGTCTGGGCCCCTTACTGAGCGCATGGACTTTGGTATTTTTTTCAGAACATATACACGTGAGAACAGAAGACATTGTTATTTGGGAACCGTATGGCATATGCTGCTATATTATTCCTTATACCACTAGAAGAGTGATTCGTGAAAGCAGTGGTGATTTTTTGGATGTGAATACATCATTGCGGTGCTTACATTCTAGGTGGCCAAAGGTCACATGAACTAATTCTTAGAACATTTCAGGTCAGTTAGGTCCGCCTAAATTAATTGCTGGTATTTTAAGGATGTCCTTTCAGGTAATATACATCCATAAAGGGCAGCTTGGTGTTCATCTGCCCTTTCATTTAATTGGGCTGCACAAAACTCAGATATACACCAAGGTCATCCTCAGAGTGATTGGTCACATTTGTCTTTATGATGACAGCTGTCACAAGTCAAGTCTTCTAACTTAACACAAGTTGGTTTTGACAATCGTAGAGATTAAATCAATTAAGGTGTCTTTCATATCCATTTTCACAGTAAAGGACAATGCCTAAGGGGAAGCAGAACTTCTGAGGCTGGCAGCTAGGGTTAAATTATGACTTGGGATGGGTAATTGTACTGCAATGATTAAATAAAGGTCATTTGCAAACTTTTTCTGTGAAGCTGTGTTCCATTGCTAATCAGAATGACAGAGGTGGGTTAAAAGCAGCACTGTGATAAGGCATACATTTTTTTCTGCTATTGTTTAACTCATTGCCCCCTAGCCAACTCTGCTGTAGTTTGATCACCTTTGATCTTGCACCACATGGGGTCGTGTTTGGTCTTTTCCTGACTTGTGCTTTAGAGACACCTATTTTTTTAATTTCTACTCATCTTGTGTTTTTTTCCTAAGAACAGAACCTGGCCCGGACTGAAGGGAGTGTTAACTGGAATTAAGCCAACACGCAGCATCAACAGGAAAGTGTCACTTGGAACAAAGTCGAGTCAGGAGTGTCAACTCGAACAAGCAGAGTCTGGTACAGAAGACAGAAGAGCAAACAAGAACAATAGTTAAAGCAAAACTTACTAGTAGCCCTATTGTGGATTAAGAAAGTTGGAGAATGGACATCACAGGGGTCTCCTGTAGCCAGGTAGTAAGGTCTTATAGGGAGTTGCTACAATCAGGGCTAGACTGGCCATCAGACACATGAGGCAAATTTCTTTGGGTTGGTACCCGATGGCACCCCCATTTACTTTTTTCACCATTCATGCCTCCGATCTAATCAGCACATTTAGAAAGTGTGAGAGCATAGCATACGGTAGTGTGTATTCAGCAGGTGGCTGCAAGTATGTAATTTATCATACACTGACCTTAAAATTCCAGGGCTAATTCTCATTGCCAAGCTTTTCCTGAATTTCATTTTTTTGCCACTCAGCCCACATCACCTTGCAGCCACTCTGCTTTTAGTAGTCATGGGTCAGTTTGACTATCATAATCAATCCCGCATAACTGGTGTGCGGAAATTTGTACAAACCATTATTAAACCATAAACCTCTTTAATTATTTATTATTAAACCATTAAACCTCTCAAATGTCCCAGTTATTGGGGGACAGTCCTGATTTCCAGTGTAACTGCCTCATTGTCCTACTTTTGCTTTGATCTCCCCAGACCAGCCCAAACACAATCAATGTCTGTGTCATTGCAGCTTCCATGTGGCCACCTTTGGATGCTCTGTGATGTGGCTTTTCAGGTAAGGTGGGTGGCCAACCACACCTTTTGACCATCCCCTAGCTCCCCGCCAACACATGTGTCCCAAACGATGGGGTTTATTCACTAAACACAATAAATACATGAGACCTTAACGAATTTAATTTCCATGTTATCACAGCTTAAAATACATCTCTCCACACTCCTCAGCCAACCTTCTGTTCATGTGCAAAAAAACATAACTTGGCACATGTTTTATAACTATGATCTTCCAGACCTTCCAGGTTGAACTAATATGTGAAAAATGAAGAATAAAATAAGGGAATGAGGTTACAGTGTAGTTTTTTAAATAAGTTTAACTCTCAGCTATGTTTATGAAGCAATTACGGTATATTTGTATGCATATTTGTGTGCATCCCATTACAGTGCCCGTATGCACTGCTAATATGACAGACCTCAAAATTAATGAATGACTGATTGTGTATAATGGGTGGACCATGGTCAAACATGTTGGGACTGGCAGGGCTAGCATCAAGTCTCTACTGATTTGTAGTCCTAGTGCACGTACAATGAGGCCACTTGGTGCAAAGAGCTCTAGTTATGGCTGTGTCCACCATGAACCATGTCACAAGAGTGTAGTATCCAGGGAATCCAGCACATGCTTGAGCCATCTGGCAGTGCCCTTGTGTCTTCTTTCACAATGTATAAATCCATTTTTCTGGCAAATGCATACACAACCCGATAGATCAGATCTAAGGTACAATATCATATTCTTAAGAATAAACTCTTCTTTTAAACAAATATTTTAATATTGTTCTAGCTTCCAACATTTTGAGTTTTTTTGATGCAAAACTAGTCTTTTTCTTCCATTAAAATAATCTCCTTTTGAGCACAAAGGAACAAAATGAATAATATTTAGCAGCGCAGATGTGACTGCCAGACATTGCAATTTTCATAAACAGGTTCTTTTTTGTAATAGAAAAAAAAACTAAAAACAAACAAAAGGGGGGGGTGGAATAGGTGAACATATGCTAAGGATATATTTTTCAGTCCTTCATGTACAGATAACATTTGCCATTTAACAAGCAGCAAGGTATAAGGTAGGGGTGATTCTCTATTTCACTTCATAATGAAGACTTCATGTGCGATAAGAAACAATCTCTTAGCAACATGACACATTTCCCAATGTTTCATCCAAATATGTCATTTTAACAAGTATTGTTACACACCTACAGTTATAACATATCCTAAATGATTTAGACATGTAAAATTAATATTTGTTCCATTTCATACAGCCTAACTTTATTAACTAAATTTACATCTCAGCATGCTGAGGAAGAACACTATCCAGCCAATGGCAGGCAAGCAAAGAGATTTCAGCCTCATTGGCTGCACGTACCTTTATCAGTTTTCTTAACCTTAATATCCCCTTCTCTTCTAATCCTCAAAACCCACATGAAGTAGAGTTATGTAGTGCAAATATTTATAACCGCTTTATCTTTAGGGGCCATTTAATAATTGGCTAACCTTCTTCAACGTCAAAAGTGGGAGGGCTTTGGTAATCAAGTCCAGCCACAAAGCAGTAGACTATTGAAGCGAGTTACAAAAAGCCTGTGCGTCGGGAGCTTCATGAAATTGGTTTCCATGGCCGAGCAGCTGCATACAAGCTGAAGATTATTATGCACAGTGCCATGCG
>VKOC01049221.1:0-10037 GCA_009364415.1 Spea multiplicata
AGGAACCAATCAGTGACGAATAGCGTCACGGGGGGAAGCTACAAATAGCTGGGTAAGTGAGCGGTGGTTCTTTGTAACGTACTTCTTAGTCATGTGTTCGCGTGATCGTTTTGTCGACCGATAGCATGTCTGGCAGAGGAAAACAAGGTGGGAAGGTTCGTGCTAAGGCGAAGACACGTTCATCCCGTGCCGGTCTGCAGTTCCCTGTCGGCCGTGTGCATAGGCTTCTTCGCAAGGGTAATTATGCCGAGAGAGTAGGCGCCGGCGCACCCGTGTATCTGGCAGCGGTGTTGGAGTATCTGACTGCTGAGATATTGGAGTTGGCTGGTAACGCTGCACGCGACAACAAAAAGACCCGTATCATTCCTCGCCACCTGCAACTCGCCGTTCGTAACGACGAGGAGCTCAATAAGCTGCTCGGAGGGGTCACCATTGCTCAGGGAGGTGTTTTACCCAACATCCAGGCGGTGCTCTTGCCCAAGAAGACAGAGAGCCACAAACCTGCCAAGAGCAAGTGAGTGCGGTAATCGGTACCTGCAGGGCAATTAGCCAACACCACCAAAGGCTCTTTTCAGAGCCACCCATAATCTCTGAAACAAGCTATATCTGTCTTGCTGCAACTGCTTTCCACTGCAGTTTTAGTTGCTGAGCTTAACGGTGGCTAAACACCATTCATACGAGCTACATCATACACCATATCCTCCCTCCCGGTTGCAGGGCGAAAATTCGAGGCAAAGCTGCCAGCACTTAAATGGATAAATATGCTTCTCAAGAAAGGTGGGTGGTCAAGTGTTACCACACGGTGGCAGCATTGCATAAGAAATCCCTCAGCTGTGTGATGATCATGTAGCTGGCAATGGTCTGGTGAGCGTATTAATGAATGTGATAATCACTGTGAGAGAGACCCGTGAGTAGCTCCACTGTGGACATCTCCCTTGCCCCTGAAAGCTTAATTGCCAAGAAGGGATTAACCCTTCATATACCCCAAAGTAGTGATGCGAAGTTCGGATCAGTAAAGTGAATCGGATCATTTCGAGTCGTTCATTGAAATGATCCGATTCATGATCCGAATCTTCGGATCACTCAGTGTGACTCACAGGAGTTACTGTTTCCCCCCAGTCCCTCCCCTGCAGTCAAACTAACGATTGGCCCCGCCCCTTTCATTAGGGTCAATGAACCCTCCTGCCTGCCCACTCTAGCGATGTCACTGGAGGCAGAGAATCGTTCAGAGAATATCACGGACGCCATCCTTTTATAAATAAATACATTAATAATCCTCACTGCCCCCAGGATTTAGATTTCCCCTTAGATTGCCCACCTTTACCTCTAACCTTTAGTTAACTTTATTAAATTAACCCTCAGTCCTCCGCATTAAACTAACCCGAAAGACCCCCATTAACCATAACTGCCCCGGCGCGGCTATCAGACCCACGCCGGCTGTCCCGGGGGAAGCTTCAACTTACTGCCGCTTGGTTCCCCTTCCCGTCCTACCTCAACCATGTATCACCTGCCCTACCCATGGACATCAGCTCTCGTAGCCCAGACACCCCTGCAGAGACTGGGGATCCCTTGTCACTGGTGGCGACCAGGCGGTGCGGCTATCGTACAAATGCCGGCTGTCCCAGGGAAACTTCGATTTGCTGCTGCTGGGGGTCCCTACGGATATTGCGGGGCTCGGTTGCCTAAGCGTGGCGCCGGACCGTCTGGGCAGGGAGGGAAGATGTGTGCCTGATTTATGACCTTTTTATCACCTAACACTTCCCTGGAACATTAGTTTCGTCTAATGCTTCAGGGACCCGCTGGATCACTAGTTGTCCTTTCCAGGACAATTACGGCACTGTACTCAGCTACGCCTCGGCAGGCTGTTTCTTTGGTTAGGCGGCTAGCTCTGATTGCCGAGACAACGCGCAAGCATAGTCCTGGAGGCCATCGAGGAGTCGATCTACCATCCTCTGGAACTTCGCCGGAGCGTTCTTCATCCCATAACCCTAAATTGACTACCGGAAAAGCCAAGGGGCTCTCGGACGGCTCAATCACTCCCAGATCGAGCATCTCCCTAATCTCCCTTAACATCCCTTCTCGGACAGACTCAGGAACACGGCACGCCGCCAGGCGTAACGGGGTCTGCCCTGGAGTCTCCACGCGGTGGTGCATCCGGGGAGGGCAGAGAGTAAGCTGCCTCTCTGGTCTAACAGCTGGCGCACTTGGGCCTTCTGGGATTCCCCTAACTGCGCCGCTAACTGTATCGCGCCAAGTTCCCTCGTCCCTGACGCTACCTGGGGCAATTCTAGCAGCGCTATCCCTCAGGGTCATCTATCGCCGGTGCGCAAATAACTGCTGCTTCCTCGGGACGCTCCAGGTAGGCTTTCAACATGTTCACCCGGAAGGTTCGCTGGATCCTTCCGTGTGCACATTTAGCTACCATGTAGGTGGTGTTGCACAGTTGATTCACCACCCAATACGGTCCCTGCCACACCGCCTGCAGCTGATCCGGGATGGTTTAAGCGCTAGGACCTTCTGCCCTACTTCAAAGGCGCGGCTCCGGGGCGGTCCGGTCGTACCACCGTTTCTGCCAACCTTGCGCCACTTGAAGGTTTTCCCGGACCATGTCCGTGTGGTCCTTCAATCTATCCCAGAAGGCCAACACGTACTCTACTATGGTCGGCCCTTCGGTCCCTGCCATTGCTCTCTAAGCAAATCTAGGGGGGTAACGGGTGGCATAGTCCACGACAGTGAGGATATATTTCCCTTGTTACTCCCGGTAGCATAGGAGATGGCTCCGCCTATCCGAATAGGGCATGAAAGATTTAAACCCCGAGAACCTCCCCTTTACCCACAGTTCTTTCCTGCCCTATCCGGGTAGTTACATCCCTCGTTTGTTGTATTCAGAGCTTGTGGGAGAGCTCTCCTGTCCAGCGCTGCAGTCCCGCTTTGGGTAGCGGGCAAGCGTTTTTCGGCCGTTTTAACGCTCTCTGGTCCGGTCCTCGGTAGGAACCTGTTTACTGGAGCAGGGAAAGGCTGCTTCACGCAGGGTCCTCGGTAGGACTCTAGCCTACTTACCTTTAGCAGCCCTTGGGCGGGCTAGCTGGAAGCAGAACACTGGGACTCTGCTTCAGTCTGCCAACGATTTCAGCCAGGAAGCGTCTGATCTTTGCGGTTTCATCTCAGTCTGCCAGGAGGCATCTGAGGTCAGGAAGGGGGCAGATCTGTAAGCAGCTCGCAGGTCAGAGAAGGCTTTCTGGCGGTTTTCTGGACCTTTTCCCCTCGGTTTGGTAAGGTGTTTTGTATTAGCTTTGCAGTTTTCTTCTGATGAAGAGTCCTGACTTCCTGAGATTTTCTGTTTCTGGTGTTTTCTGCCTCTTAACCCAAGTAAGTTATGAGTCTATGGAAATTTTGTCTGCGTTTGTTTTTTCTTTTTGTTTTAACTGTCTCCTATCTTTTATTATTAGGATGTCGCTAGATAAGCCAGACCTCCCTGAAGAATCACCAGCTCCTAGGAAGGCTGCATCCAAGACAAAACATTTTGCCTGTAAAAACTGCAAGGCTACAATGTCTGACGCCTCTAGGAAATTTTGCTCATCCTGCCTCAAAGCCAGAGAGGAGTCAATTAGTCCATTTCAGAATTCAAGGAATGGATGAAGGCTGAGCTTCAGTCCACTTTTCAGCTGATGAAAACTTCTGTTATGGATTCTTTACCTCAGCCTAGATCTGTGGGCCTCGGCCTGGGTTCCGGCCCTCTGGTCAGGATCCTTACACTTCAGATTCTGAAAAGGAAGATCCCGAATCCCTAGAGGATGGGGAACTATCGGAAGAATCCTTCTTCTTTCCAGCAGAAGAAGTAAACAAGCTGGTTACTGTCGTAAGGGCTGCCCTGGATCTGGAAGAAGAGCAGCCAAAAGACAAACCAGGGCTCCTTTAAAACACCTAAGGTTTTTCCTATTCATGAAACCTTAAAATCCATAATCACTGACCAGTGGAAGTCTCCGGAAAGAAGGCTAACTACCTCTAAAAGGGTGTCCAGACTCTTTCCTTTTCCAGACGATTTCTCCCAGCTTTGTTCAACTCCCAAAGTTGATGCTCCAGAGCCACCGGAAGATCTGCTATACCTTTAGAAGATTCATTTAGAAGGGGCAGCTAAGAGATCTTTTGAAGCCTCAGCAGCTATCTTTAAGCCAGGCATTGCAGCAGCCTCAGTAGCTAGGGCTATGCGCTTATGGCGTCAACAAATTGAAGATGATATCCTAAGCGGTGCAGGAGAAGAGGATATCCTCCGTGGCATCTCAGATGTGAAGAGCGCTGCTGATTTTTTTATGTGACTCAGCTATGGAATCCGTACACATGGCTGCTAGGGCCTCTGCATTGTCGGTTGTGTCTAGAAGGGCTCTATGGCTCAAAGCCTGATCAGCAGACTCAGCTTCCAAGCAACATTTGTGCGGGATTCCCTTTTCTGGCAAAGACCTGTTTGGGAAAGAGCTGGAAACCTTACTGGAAAAGGCTACCGGGGATAAGCACTTCTTGCCTAAACGTAAACCCTTACCTCGGTTTTGTCCAAACCCGTTCAGGTCCTCCAGAGATCAAGATTCCGGACCCCAGGCTCGGTTTCGTAACAGACCTTATGGTTCCAGGTTTCCACCCTTCCGTGGTAGGGGCAGACCCTTCTCATCTAAACATGAAGATGCAGCGGCTAAGAGACCTTGACGCCAGGAGTTGTGCGGTAGGGGTCAGGCTGAGAAATTTTTTCCACCTTTGTTTGTCCAGACGTTTGGACGATGGGGATCATTTCCAGAGGGTACGGTCTGGAGCTTGCCAGCACTCCCCCAGAGCGTTTTATGATGTCTACACCTCCCGCGGATCCTTCCAGGAGAAAGGCGCTTTTGGATCTGGTGCAGGATTTTGTCAATAAACAAGTACTTATCCCGGTGCCTGCTGCCCAAAGAGGAAGAGGTGTTTCCCAAACCATCAGGAGACTTTTCTAAATCAATTCGTGAGTTACAGGAAGCTCAGGATGGAATCTACCAAATGCACCGTGGAACTTCTTTCCGAAGGGGATTTCCTGGCTACTCTCGATCTTCAAGACGCCTGTCTCCATATTCCCATCAAGCAAGATTCTCAGAGGTTCCTTCGGGTGGCCATTCCGTCTACATCAGGGATTCGTCATTTCCCGTTCCAGACCGTTCGGTCTCGCTTCAGCACCGAGAATTTCTACGAAACTATTATCAGGGCGCGTGGCTTTCGTCAGGGAAGAAGGAATCGAGGTAGTCCCATACCTAGACGACTGGCTTCTGGCAGCAGGGTCTCAGCAGATTTACAGGACTGTTTCCATGCTTCAGGATTTGGGATGGATTGTCAATTTTCGAAGATCCCACCTGCTTCCCACGAGAATAATTCCCTTCCTGGGGTTTATCCTGGACACTACGTATCAAAAGAATTTTTTCTGCCGGAGAACAGAATTCAGAACATTATCAACCTTACCAGCCTGATTCTTTCCAGGTGTGAGGTATGTCTTACCAGAAGGAATCCGATGTGCAGGACTGGAACACACTTGCTCAGAAACGGAACACACGCAAGGGGCCTGGTGAGGGTTACAGGGCACTTGGTAGTGTAACCGTAAGCACGAGTGGTCAGAGAGAAGCCGTTTAGCAGACCAGGGCCGGGACGCCAGAGGTACACGTAGTCGGTAAGGATAGCCGGGGTCAGGATGCCAGAGGTACACGTAGTCGGTATGGATAGCCGGGGTCAGGATGCCAGAAGTAAACGTAGTAGCAGGAAGAGCCAGGGTCAGGAAACCAGAGAAACACAGGAAGCCGTTTAGCAGACCAGGGTCGATACCGGGAGAACAGGAACAAGACAAATATAATAAATATATATGCAACGGGGAAGCTCACGAAATACGGACAGGACCAGTATAACTGAGCACTGAGTATACTGTGCTCGAGGTTTAAATAGCCCGGGGGGGCGTTCCCTGACGTTCGGGACGTGATCGCGTCCTGCGTCGCCATAGCGACGCAGCGGAATCCAGCCGGCCGTCAGCTTCATAAATATTCATGAAGCGGCCGCGTGCGCGAGCGGCTGCTTCGAATTCTAGTGTGCGGTGCCGGCGTTTCTGCCGGGGAGGAGAAGACGGCGTCCGGGACCGGATTAAGGTAGGTGCCTTACAGGATCCCCCCGCAAGACGCGACCTCCGGGGGCGAGGATGGCCTGGCTTGAGAGGATGCAACTTATGAAACTTTTGAACACATAAAGGAGCGTGAACTTGACTTGCAGGTTCCCAGGTCCTTTCTTCTGGGCTATATCCCTTCCATTGAATAAGGTATTCTAGATGCCCTCGATGGATCCTGGAATCTACCACCTTTTGTACCACGTATTCTTCAACTCCGTCGATGACCACTGGGGCAGGAGGAGGAGGTACCCGGTCAGGAAAAGGATTGGCCACCCAGGGCTTGACCAGCGACACATGGAACACCGGATGGATCCGACAAGTAGAGGGAAGTTTCAATTGAACTGTCACTGGGTTGATGATTTTTGTGATGCTGTATGGGCCAATGAACTTAGGTCCCAATTTCTTAGAGGGGATCTGTAAGCGCAAATGACTTGTGGACAGCCAGACCTTGTCGCCGCAGTGGTAAGTAGGGGGACTGGAACGATGGCGATCTGCATACAATTTGTAGGCCTTTCTAGCCTTGATTAAGTTTTGCTTCAGGACTTGAAATTGTCTTGTTAGCACGGTGACTCGATCCGAAATCCCAGAAATCGTGGGTTCAGTAGGCAGACCTGGAATCATGATAGGGTGATAGCCATAGTTTGCGAAGAATGGAGACATCTTTATAGATCGCTGTTTTTGATTGTTGTAGGTGAACTCAGCAGAAGGGAGGAATTGGAGCCAATCATTCTGAAGGTGCGTGGTGTAACATCTTAAATAATGCTCTAATATTTGATTTAGACGTTCGGTCTGACCGTTGGTTTGCGGATGAAAGGCCGTGGACAAAGTGGGACGAATGTGCAGCTTGCGGCAGAACACCTTCCAGAACCGAGACGTGAATTGTACTCCACGGTCTGAAGTGATGGTTTGTGGTAACCCATGAAGCCGGAACACTGTATCCAGGAACAAGGTGGCTGTGGTGGAAGCGGAAGGAATGCCAATGTTGGGAATAAAATGTGCCATTTTGGTGAATCTATCGATCACCACCATGATTGTGTCGTGCTTCTTGGAGGGTGGTAGATCGACAATAAAGTCCATCGAGATTTCAGACCAGGGAACCGAAGGAGTAGGTAATGGGCGGAGAAGGCCCATTGGTTTTCTACGTAGGGTCTTGGTACGAGCGCAGGTGGTACATGAACGGACAAACGAGGTCACGTCTTGGTCTAGCAAGGGCCACCAAAATTGGCGTCGAACTAGGTCTGTGGTCTTTTTAATGCCCCCGTGTCCGGAGAGGAGAGAATCATGGCATGCTTGTAGAACCTTTAAGCGGGCCGGGGTTGGTACAAATATCTTATCACGGTAGTATAGTAGGTTTCGGGTACGACGAATAGGAGGATTAGTTCTCGGGACTACGGCTCTGCGGGATAAGGAGCGAATAAAGTCCATGAGGGATGGTTGGTGTGTGAGGAAGAGACTGGAAGGAAGAATAGTATCTGGTTGAGTCTCGGGACAACTTGATACAGTAGGTAATCGAGACAAGGCGTCTGCTTTGGTATTGCGAGATCCAGGGCGATACGTGATGTGTAGATTAAATCTCGTGAAGAAGAGAGCCCACCGGGCCTGCCTAGGGCATAGACGTCGTGCGGAGCGGAGATACTCCAGGTTCCGGTGGTCGGTATATACCGTTACTGGATGTTGAGTCCCTTCCAGCAGGTGACGCCAGGTGTCCAGAGCTTGTTTGATGGCCAGTAATTCTCTGTCTCCCACACTATAGTTCATCTCGGCCGGAGTGAGTTTACGCGAGTAATAGGCCACAGGATGCAAATTTTGTTTCTCCCCATGTCTTTGGGACAGGACTGCTCCTACCGCTAGATCCGAAGCATCCACCTCCAAATGGAATGGTTCCGCCACCATGGGTTGAATAAGGATGGGAGCAGTGGTAAAGTGTTGTTTGAGAGCGTCGAATGCTTTCTGTGCCTCCGGGGTCCAGGCAAAACGGGAGTATTGACGAGTCACCCTGGTGATGGGTGCAATGACGTGAGAGAAATTTCTAATAAATTTGCGATAGTAGTTCGCGAAGCCAATAAAACGTTGGACCCCCTTTTTGTCAGAAGGTACTGGCCACTCCAAGATAGCGGACACCTTTTTAGGATCCATCTTCAGGTTTCCAGGCGTAATGATGAACCCCAGGAATTCTACCTGATCAGCTTCAAATTGACATTTCTCCAGCTTAGCATAAAGGTGATGTGTGCGTAGACGTTCGAGAACCATTTTGACTTGGTCGCGGTGCTCAGACAGGTTTGATGAGAATATGAGAATATCGTCCAGATAGACCACCATAAAGACATCCAGATAGTCTCGAAAGACGTCATTCAAAAAATGTTGAAAGGTAGCCGGGGCATTGCAGAGCCCGAAGGGCATTACCAGATATTCGAAATGTCCATATCGACTTCGGAAGGCGGTTTTCCACTCGTCTCCCTTTCGTATGCGGACCAAATTATAAGCCCCTCGGAGATCAATTTTGGAAAAGATCCGCGCAGTTTTGAGTCGATCCAGGAGTTCAGGAATGAGAGGTAATGGATATCTGTTTTTAATGGTGATCTTGTTTAGTTCCCGATAGTCTACACATGGTCGCAGACTCCCATCTTTCTTTTCTACAAAAAAGATTCCTGCGCCTGCTGGAGAAGTGGAAGGTCGGATGAACCCTTTAGCTATATTTTCTTGGATATAGTCCTTAAGGTGTTGTAATTCAGGTTCAGATAATGGAAATATCCTGCCGAATGGAATGGGAGCGCCAGGGAGGAGATCAATGGGACAGTCGTAAGTCCTTTGTGGAGGAAGTGTGTCAGCTCCCTTCTTGTCGAACACATCACTGAACCCTGCATATTGTTTAGGAATACGTGGATCAGGAGAAGGAGGCGAACCATCAGAAAGCAATAGAAGTGTAGGGTGGTCTGCCAGACAATGATTGCGGCAAAACAGGGATTGGAAGGAGAGGGTCCCCATGGACCAATCAATTGTAGGATTATGTAGTCTTAGCCAGGGTAGGCCAAGAATTACTGGAAACATGGGTGACGGAATAAGGTCAAAGTTCAAGCATTCCGTATGATTATTCCCCAATAGAGCATGAAGTGGTGATGTTTCATGTGTAACGGGTCCAGTAGATAGGGGAGACCCGTCGACCACTTGTATGTGTATAGGAGCTGGTTTAATTAAAGTTGGTATATGCAGTTGCTTGGCAAAGTCCCGATCCATGAAGCAACTGCTGGCTCCAGAGTCAACAATAGCAGAAACGGTGGTAGAATTATTGGTCCACTGTAAAAACAAGGAGATGTACAGGTGAGGAGAACCGTCTTTAGGGAAGGAACTTAGGCAAACTTTATCATGTGCGGGCTTACCCTTGGGAGGGCGTCGTGGACAGGTAGATATCAGATGTCCTGGTTCACCACAGTATAGGCACAGATTGTTCCTCCGACGACGGGCCTTCTCGGCTTCCGATAGTGGGCCACGTGCCAGTCCGATCTGCATAGGTTCTTCTGGAGGGGGCATGATCGCTGGAAACTGGAGAGGAGGACCGGTAGGAACCGTAGGAGCAGTGTGAACCGTCGGGGGAAAGTGGCGTCTCGGGGTAGGAATGGCTGAAGCTGTGCGTTCCAGGCGTCTTTCCCGAAACCTGCGGTCAAGCTGTATGACCAGATGTATGAGGTCTTCCAAGGAATCAGGAATGCCTACACGAGCCAGTTCATCCTTCAATCCCTCGGCCAGGCCCAGACGGAACTGATCTAGCAGTGCTGGTTCGTTCCACTTGCTTTCCATAGCCAAGCTTCGGAATTCTGTCACATATTCCTCCACCGGTCTCTTCCCTTGACGTAAGGCACGTATGGCGGCCTGAGCAGAG
>VKOC01049223.1:0-10788 GCA_009364415.1 Spea multiplicata
CACTTGCTCAGAAACGGAACACACGCAAGGGGCCTGGTGAGGGTTACAGGGCACTTGGTAGTGTAACCGTAAGCACGAGTGGTCAGAGAGAAGCCGTTTAGCAGACCAGGGCCGGGACGCCAGAGGTACACGTAGTCGGTAAGGATAGCCGGGGTCAGGATGCCAGAGGTACACGTAGTCGGTATGGATAGCCGGGGTCAGGATGCCAGAAGTAAACGTAGTAGCAGGAAGAGCCAGGGTCAGGAAACCAGAGAAACACAGGAAGCCGTTTAGCAGACCAGGGTCGATACCGGGAGAACAGGAACAAGACAAATATAATAAATATATATGCAACGGGGAAGCTCACGAAATACGGACAGGACCAGTATAACTGAGCACTGAGTATACTGTGCTCGAGGTTTAAATAGCCCGGGGGGGCGTTCCCTGACGTTCGGGACGTGATCGCGTCCTGCGTCGCCATAGCGACGCAGCGGAATCCAGCCGGCGGTCAGCTTCATAAATATTCATGAAGCGGCCGCGTGCGCGAGCGGCTGCTTCGAATTCTAGTGTGCGGTGCCGGCGTTTCTGCCGGGGAGGAGAAGACGGCGTCCGGGACCGGATTAAGGTAGGTGCCTTACAGGATCCCCCCGCAAGACGCGACCTCCGGGGGCGAGGATGGCCTGGCTTGAGAGGATGCAACTTATGAAACTTTTGAACACATAAAGGAGCGTGAACTTGACTTGCAGGTTCCCAGGTCCTTTCTTCTGGGCTATATCCCTTCCATTGAATAAGGTATTCTAGATGCCCTCGATGGATCCTGGAATCTACCACCTTTTGTACCACGTATTCTTCAACTCCGTCGATGACCACTGGGGCAGGAGGAGGAGGTACCCGGTCAGGAAAAGGATTGGCCACCCAGGGCTTGACCAGCGACACATGGAACACCGGATGGATCCGACAAGTAGAGGGAAGTTTCAATTGAACTGTCACTGGGTTGATGATTTTTGTGATGCTGTATGGGCCAATGAACTTAGGTCCCAATTTCTTAGAGGGGATCTGTAAGCGCAAATGACTTGTGGACAGCCAGACCTTGTCGCCGCAGTGGTAAGTAGGGGGACTGGAACGATGGCGATCTGCATACAATTTGTAGGCCTTTCTAGCCTTGATTAAGTTTTGCTTCAGGACTTGAAATTGTCTTGTTAGCACGGTGACTCGATCCGAAATCCCAGAAATTGTGGGTTCAGTAGGCAGACCTGGAATCATGATAGGGTGATAGCCATAGTTTGCGAAGAATGGAGACATCTTTATAGATCGCTGTTTTTGATTGTTGTAGGTGAACTCAGCAGAAGGGAGGAATTGGAGCCAATCATTCTGAAGGTGCGTGGTGTAACATCTTAAATAATGCTCTAATATTTGATTTAGACGTTCGGTCTGACCGTTGGTTTGCGGATGAAAGGCCGTGGACAAAGTGGGACGAATGTGCAGCTTGCGGCAGAACACCTTCCAGAACCGAGACGTGAATTGTACTCCACGGTCTGAAGTGATGGTTTGTGGTAATCCATGAAGCCGGAACACTGTATCCAGGAACAAGGTGGCTGTGGTGGAAGCGGAAGGAATGCCAATGTTGGGAATAAAATGTGCCATTTTGGTGAATCTATCGATCACCACCATGATTGTGTCGTGCTTCTTGGAGGGTGGTAGATCGACAATAAAGTCCATCGAGATTTCAGACCAGGGAACCGAAGGAGTAGGTAATGGGCGGAGAAGGCCCATTGGTTTTCTACGTAGGGTCTTGGTACGAGCGCAGGTGGTACATGAACGGACAAACGAGGTCACGTCTTGGTCTAGCAAGGGCCACCAAAATTGGCGTCGAACTAGGTCTGTGGTCTTTTTAATGCCCCCGTGTCCGGAGAGGAGAGAATCATGGCATGCTTGTAGAACCTTTAAGCGGGCCGGGGTTGGTACAAATATCTTATCGCGGTAGTATAGTAGGTTTCGGGTACGACGAATAGGAGGATTAGTTCTCGGGACTACGGCTCTGCGAGATAAGGAGCGAATAAAGTCCATGAGGGATGGTTGGTGTGTGAGGAAGAGACTGGACGGAAGAATAGTATCTGGTTGAGTCTCGGGACAACTTGATACAGTAGGTAATCGAGACAAGGCGTCTGCTTTGGTATTGCGAGATCCAGGGCGATACGTGATGTGTAGATTAAATCTCGTGAAGAAGAGAGCCCACCGGGCCTGCCTAGGGCATAGACGTCGTGCGGAGCGGAGATACTCCAGGTTCCGGTGGTCGGTATATACCGTTACTGGATGTTGAGTCCCTTCCAGCAGGTGACGCCAGGTGTCCAGAGCTTGTTTGATGGCCAGTAGTTCTCTGTCTCCCACACTATAGTTCATCTCGGCCGGAGTGAGTTTACGCGAGTAATAGGCCACAGGATGCAAATTTTGTTTCTCCCCATGTCTTTGGGACAGGACTGCTCCTACCGCTAGATCCGAAGCATCCACCTCCAAATGGAATGGTTCCGCCACCATGGGTTGAATAAGGATGGGAGCAGTGGTAAAGTGTTGTTTGAGAGCGTCGAATGCTTTCTGTGCCTCCGGGGTCCAGGCAAAACGGGAGTATTGACGAGTCACCCTGGTGATGGGTGCAATGACGTGAGAGAAATTTCTAATAAATTTGCGATAGTAGTTCGCGAAGCCAATAAAACGTTGGACCCCCTTTTTGTCAGAAGGTACTGGCCACTCCAAGATAGCGGACACCTTTTTAGGATCCATCTTCAGGTTTCCAGGCGTAATGATGAACCCCAGGAATTCTACCTGATCAGCTTCAAATTGACATTTCTCCAGCTTAGCATAAAGGTGATGTGTGCGTAGACGTTCGAGAACCATTTTGACTTGGTCGCGGTGCTCAGACAGGTTTGATGAGAATATGAGAATATCGTCCAGATAGACCACCATAAAGACATCCAGATAGTCTCGAAAGACGTCATTCAAAAAATGTTGAAAGGTAGCCGGGGCATTGCAGAGCCCGAAGGGCATTACCAGATATTCGAAATGTCCATATCGACTTCGGAAGGCGGTTTTCCACTCGTCTCCCTTTCGTATGCGGACCAAATTATAAGCCCCTCGGAGATCAATTTTGGAAAAGATCCGCGCAGTTTTGAGTCGATCCAGGAGTTCAGGAATGAGAGGTAATGGATATCTGTTTTTAATGGTGATCTTGTTTAGTTCCCGATAGTCTACACATGGTCGCAGACTCCCATCTTTCTTTTCTACAAAAAAGATTCCTGCGCCTGCTGGAGAAGTGGAAGGTCGGATGAACCCTTTAGCTATATTTTCTTGGATATAGTCCTTAAGGTGTTGTAATTCAGGTTCAGATAATGGAAATATCCTGCCGAATGGAATGGGAGCGCCAGGGAGGAGATCAATGGGACAGTCGTAAGTCCTTTGTGGAGGAAGTGTGTCAGCTCCCTTCTTGTCGAACACATCACTGAACCCTGCATATTGTTTAGGAATACGTGGATCAGGAGAAGGAGGCGAACCATCAGAAAGCAATAGAAGTGTAGGGTGGTCTGCCAGACAATGATTGCGGCAAAACAGGGATTGGAAGGAGAGGGTCCCCTTGGACCAATCAATTGTAGGATTATGTAGTCTTAGCCAGGGTAGGCCAAGAATTACTGGAAACATGGGTGACGGAATAAGGTCAAAGTTCAAGCATTCCGTATGATTATTCCCCAATAGAGCATGAAGTGGTGATGTTTCATGTGTAACGGGTCCAGTAGATAGGGGAGACCCGTCGACCACTTGTATGTGTATAGGAGCTGGTTTAATTAAAGTTGGTATATGCAGTTGCTTGGCAAAGTCCCGATCCATGAAGCAACTGCTGGCTCCAGAGTCGACAATAGCAGAAACGGTGGTAGAATTATTGGTCCACTGTAAAAACAAGGAGATGTACAGGTGAGGAGAACCATCTTTAGGGAAGGAACTTAGGCAAACTTTATCATGTGCGGGCTTACCCTTGGGAGGGCGTCGTGGACAGGTAGATATCAGATGTCCTGGTTCACCACAGTATAGGCACAGATTGTTCCTCCGACGACGGGCCTTCTCGGCTTCCGATAGTGGGCCACGTGCCAGTCCGATCTGCATAGGTTCTTCTGGAGGGGGCATGATCGCTGGAAACTGGAGAGGAGGACCGGTAGGAACCGTAGGAGCAGTGTGAACCGTCGGGGGAAAGTGGCGTCTCGGGGTAGGAATGGCTGAAGCTGTGCGTTCCAGGCGTCTTTCCCGAAACCTGCGGTCAAGCTGTATGACCAGATGTATGAGGTCTTCCAAGGAATCAGGAATGCCTACACGAGCCAGTTCATCCTTCAATCCCTCGGCCAGGCCCAGACGGAACTGATCTAGCAGTGCTGGTTCGTTCCACTTGCTTTCCATAGCCAAGCTTCGGAATTCGGTCACATATTCCTCCACCGGTCTTTTCCCTTGACGTAAGGCACGTATGGCGGCCTGAGCAGAGGTAGCGCGAAAAGGATCATCAAATAAAGTGTCCATAGCGTGACTGAACTCGGCCCATGAGTTCAGAACTGGATTGTTGGTGCGTAGTAAATGATGAGCCCAGATCTGTGGTTCCCCTGATAGTAAGGAAATCACGGTTCGTACCTTCACATGATCAGAGGCGTAGGTTCTGGGTTGGAGAGAGAACAGGAGTTGGCAGGACGTCATAAAGGTACGGTAACTGGCTCTGTCTCCGGAAAAGCGCTCGGGAAGAATAGCCCTGGGTTCAGGAGTAGCAGCAGCAGCAAAAGCCCCCTCCATTGGTGGAAGCGGAGCGGGAGCAGGAGATGGTTCCCCTGGGCCAGGAGGGTTCGTTTGGAGTTCATGGAGCTGGTGCTGCATATGCGCATGGCTGGCTTGGAGGTCCTGGAAGGAACGAGTCAGTGCAGTAATCTGTCCAGCGATGGCTGCAAGAGCATCCGAAATTCCTGCGGATTCCATGTTGGGGCTCAGTTATTCTGTGAGGTATGTCTTACCAGAAGGAATCCGATGTGCAGGACTGGAACACACTTGCTCAGAAACGGAACACACGCAAGGGGCCTGGTGAGGGTTACAGGGCACTTGGTAGTGTAACCGTAAGCACGAGTGGTCAGAGAGAAGCCGTTTAGCAGACCAGGGCCGGGACGCCAGAGGTACACGTAGTCGGTAAGGATAGCCGGGGTCAGGATGCCAGAGGTACACGTAGTCGGTATGGATAGCCGGGGTCAGGATGCCAGAAGTAAACGTAGTAGCAGGAAGAGCCAGGGTCAGGAAACCAGAGAAACACAGGAAGCCGTTTAGCAGACCAGGGTCGATACCGGGAGAACAGGAACAAGACAAATATAATAAATATATATGCAACGGGGAAGCTCACGAAATACGGACAGGACCAGTATAACTGAGCACTGAGTATACTGTGCTCGAGGTTTAAATAGCCCGGGGGGGCGTTCCCTGACGTTCGGGACGTGATCGCGTCCTGCGTCGCCATAGCGACGCAGCGGAATCCAGCCGGCGGTCAGCTTCATAAATATTCATGAAGCGGCCGCGTGCGCGAGCGGCTGCTTCGAATTCTAGTGTGCGGTGCCGGCGTTTCTGCCGGGGAGGAGAAGACGGCGTCCGGGACCGGATTAAGGTAGGTGCCTTACACCAGGCGTCTTTCTAGTCTACGGCTTCTCATGGACTGATGGTTTCTACAAGGCCTGCCGTGGCATGGGCGCTTCTGCATATCCGTCCTCTACAATGTCTCGTCCCGAAGTTATGGAATCGATCCGTTCCGGCACTTTCAAGGAAGGTCTCTCTTCCTCCCAGCGTCCGTTCTTCCCTCAGATGGTGGCTTCAGGCGAAAAGGCTGGGTTCAGGTCTGGTCTGGACCCAGCCCTCTTGGACAGTCGTTTCCACGGACGCCAGTTTATCCGGTTGGGCAGCTACGATGGACAAAGAATTCCATCAAGGTTTTCGGTCCAACCACGAGCGCCATCTTCATATCAATATGCTGGAACTTCTGGTAGTTTGGAAAGCTCTCCTCTCATGGCAGTCCAGGCTACGAGGGAAAGCGGTAAGAATTCTGTCGGACAATCGCACGGTAGTGGCTTTCTTGAACAAACAAGGAGGCACGAGAAGTCTTCAGTTAGGAAGTCTTCTTCAGAAGATCGGGAAGTGGGTGGAATTTCATCTTTCTCACCTTTCAGCCGTCTTCATCCATGGAAGGGAGAACGTCACTGCAGATTTCCTAAGCAAAACTTCTGTTCTTCAAGGAAAGTGGAGCCTGAGCTATGCAGCCAACAAGAAACTCTCTCTGTTTTATTCTCTGTCAGCAGCAGGCCATCCCTTAGCTCTGGATGCCTTTTCTTAGGTTTGGGCCTTCGATCTGGGTTATATATTTCCCCCTCCGGGTCCTCCGGAAGATCAAGAGGGACAGATGTCGGGTGATTCTGATAGCTCCCGACTGGCCCAAAAGGATTTGGTACCCGGAGTTGATTCGTCGGTCCATAGAGAGCCCTCTAGGGTTGGAGATCAAACCAGACCTGCTCCAGCAGGGGCCTGCTCCAGCAGGGGCCTGTCCTCCACCCCCTCTGTTTCAGTTTTTCAGTTTGGCTCCTGAAAGGGAGACTTTAATTCACGAAGTTCTCTCTAAAGATGTAGCTGATACATTGATGAAGAGCCGGAAACAGGTTACCAACCTCCGGCATGATAAGTTCCGCAAGTCTTTCTCCTTATGGTGTTCTGCCAGACAGCTCCAGGATCCTGTCTTCTCTATCAGTGACGTCCTAGATTTCCTCCTGGTAGGTTTCCATAAGGGTCTGTCTCCAGCCACCCTGAAGGTTCATATAGCTGCCCTCGGCTCCCTGTCGTCCGAACAGTTAGCCACTCATCCTTGGAAGTTTTATGAAGGCTATCACTAGAATTTGTCGATTCGAGAGGCCGCTGATGTCCTCCTGGGACTTGAATTTTGTCCTATCCAGCCTTACGTCTCCTCCTTTCGAGTCTCTCGAGGATATTCCAATCAAGTTTCTCACCTGTTAGGTGGAACTACCGAGATTCAGTCTCTATCTATTTTAAATTCTTACCTCCAGTTTTTTGACGATAGAGTGGTTCTCCGTACTCCTCCGGATTTTCTTCCTAAAGTCATGTCACCTTTCCATTATCATCAGGATTTTGTCCTTCCGGTCTTCTGTACCCATCCTGGTAATGACAATGGATGTTCGCAGGTGTTTGGAGGTCTATCTACAGAGGACTGCTCCATTGAGAAGGTCTTCGAATCTGTTTGTCTCTTTTCCTGGTTCTCGAAAAGGTCTTGGAGTTTCGAGATCATCTATAGCTCGGTGGCTGATTTCCGCTATTTCTCATGCCAACGTAGTGGCTGGTAAAGAACCTCCCTCTGGTCTCAAGGCTCATTCCACTCGGGCAGTCGCGACATCCTGGGCCGAGGCTTCCAGAGTGCCTATTGAACAGATTTGCAAAGCTGCGGCATGGAAGAATGCTCATACCTTCATCAAACACTACCGACTGCAATCCGCCGGTTTGGACGATGCCAGATTCGGTAGAAGAATCTTGGAGTCCGTTGTGTCTTACCCTCCCTAAGTGTCTCCTATGCTACCCAGAGTAACAAGGGAAATATTAAATTCTTACCTAAGAATTTCTTTTCCTTGTTACTTCCCGGTAGCAATTTTTGTTGCCCTCCCTAAATAAAGGCCTTTTTTGTTTACTATATTTGGTCTTTTGTATTCACTGTGGGTAAAGGGGAGGTTCTGGGGGTATCGATATCACTTTGCTTGGGGATATTGCCTACAAACCGCGGTAGGTTATCGTCCTGAAGGGAGAAGTCGTTCTTGCCGGAGAGGGACAACCTTAGGTCCCTGATCGGTCCATCAGAGTGGCCCTCCAGGAGGCTGTTTTACGCCGGGGTCAGTGTCTTCCAAGCTCCGAACAAAGGATTACAGTCCAGCGGGAACTACGGATGTCATTCCTGGGGCAGCAACCCCAAGAGCAATGGGTATCCGAATTGGACAAGCTCGTCTGTGACGGCTCCGGGTTAATCGGTGCTGTCTGTAATAAACCTAAACCTGTTCTAAGCCTGTATAAACCGGACACCATCGGCCTGACCACAGCACTATCGTATGGAGATTCCCCACGGGTGGTGGGTGTGACGGCCCTGGGTCCTGGGTTAATCGATGCCGTCTCTAGTAGTTGTCATGACCATCCGGCCTTAAAATGTCCCAAGAGCAAGGGGTATCCGAATTGGAAAAGATGGTCTCTGAAGGCCCCGGGTTAATCGGTTCTGTCTGTAGTAGTTGTTGTGCCCCTCCGATGGGTTAAAATGTGTGAATATATTAATTTTTGGTGATTTGTGTTTTTTTCTCCCATACACGTGGTGTTTATTTGTGTGTACTTTGTTCTTCCTCATGTCCTACCCTATCCATGTGCCACATCCCCTGCCCCCGGACTTTTAACCCTGTATATCCTGGACATCATCGGCCCGACCACAGCACAGTTGCACGGAGATACACCACGGGTGGTGGGGGCACGGACCAGGGGTGGTTCAGAGAAGAACCCTCCTATAGATTCCCGGCTGCTTGGGCTGCCAGGAGAGCGACGATCAGCCGGCGTGCGTGCGATAACCGAGCCGGCTGATCTCTGCTCTCCTGGCAGCCCCAATCTATAGGAGGCCTCTTCCCCGAACCCGAGGCTTAACTAAATAGCAAGACGAGACTCGTAGTGAGGCAAAACGGGGACTCTTTATTTGGGAAACACCCAGGCTTATAAACAGGTTAGGTGATGTGACGGGAACGACCCGTACCCCGACTGGGTACACCCGCCAGACGTTGCTTCCCTCTGCCCATAGTTGCCGGACATACAAGACTTGGACTAACAGGAAATACAGCCTCTCAGGAACCTCGTCGGCACTGTAGTATACGGAAGTGTAGCTGTCATGATTAACTCATATAATGTAGTGGATACATGGAAGGAGGTTCATTCCTTTGTGTTAGCATTCAATGGGTTAATCTAATGTTGATCTAAATCAGTTTCTTTTTACATGCCCTCCATATCTGATCTGGCAAGAGGTGTCATCTTGCCAGGACCCCTGTGGTGATTCATGGCCTAACTGATAAGGATCCTTTACCACATCGTAACTTATTGGCACATTAAAGATGGTCGCTCCTGAGGTTTTCAGCAACCGCTCCGTGCCCCTCACTCTCAGTGACTCCTTCGCGGTGCCGGCGTTTCATGCTGAGCACCAAAATATGATGTCATATTCCAGCGCTCAGCTGTGAAGCGTGCACCGCGGCAGACGGACGCCTCCCGCTCCCACCGCAGGACTCAACAAGGTAAATAAGGATATTGATAAGTAGGGGGGGGGGGCGTGAGAAGGGACAGAGGTGTAGATAGTGAGGAGGGGCAGAGGTGGTAGATAGTGATAAAGGGGGAGAGGGGATAGATAGTGAGAAAGGGGAGCTTCTTGACAAGATTTTTTTTCCTTTCTTTTTTGGGGGGGGGGGGGGCGCGCCAGAGTAGTCCGGACAGGGCGCCAGAACGCCTAAGGCCAGCTCTGGCTCTAGTATAGATATATCCACATATTCGGGCAAATGCGTGGTGGGTTGATACAGAAATACAGAGGCCTGGTGCTATTAACCACTTCATGCCCACACCCTTCACACCTTCACACCGTCACAGCTTGGCAAGTAGTCCTGACCGTGACAAATGTGGTAGCAGCGGTGGGATGACTAAAAGATTGTCCATCTTTTTCTGTACCAGATTTCAGTGTTGCCGCATTTGCTAGTTAATCCGGGCACTAAAAAGAAATTGTTTCTCAATTTCCAAAGGCTGAACTCAGTGCATACTTAGTATATTTACACCTCGACAGTGTGATGGAGTGTGTGACGGAAGGGTCCATCACTGGGGCCCCTGGAGAGGACTGAAAGCAGGCCTGCTACCCACAGATTATGGACCCTGCCTCCCTGCCCTGGCGAGTGGGACTGTTGTCCTCATCTGGGACCCAAACTCCCCAGTCATTGAGTGGACCCCAGTACTGGTTAGTGGGAAAGGTGCCTCTTGCCAGCCCCCTGCATCCGCAACTCTAAGAGCGACGGAGCTGTGCTCCCCTACTGGACTGGTTGCAGACAGGAACTCCATTGTGTAAACTAATCCCATTATCAGGATGGCTGCCAGGGGGGGAGATTCAGTAGCTAAAGGGGATTAAAGGTTGGGTTGTCTACATGTACCTGTTTATCAATGTTGATTTGTGTTAATGAAGTTATGTGGCTTTACAAGAATAAACTGTTAATTCCTGCTGTACTCAATTAAAGGTAGTTGTGTCTACTTCTTGGGTACACATAGCAGGGTTCCAAGGTGTGCATGCTGACTGGTGCTGGAAGTGATTTTGGGGACAACAGGAGGATACATGTTTGTGATCTCTGGGAGTTACTACAGCTCTCTTGGGGAACCTGTTACAACCCCCTTTTCTCTGTTTTTCTTTTTCTTTTTTGCTATCATCACTTGTTTGGGCCGGTTTGAAATAGAGTACCTAGCGCAGTCCAAGGCAGCACTAGACCATCTTTGCCGTGAGAGATTGGTTTTTCCCCAGCAGGGAATCAAAGAGGAGCTAGTACAAGCATCGGTGGACTATGACATGCAACAAGCAGCACAAAGTGATACCTCAAACACTTCTGAGGGAGGCGTGGTCACGGAGATACCTGCAGCTGATGCCAGTGACGTACCGAGATCTGGAGATCCCTTGGACTCTTACCTACAAACTGTTTTCAAATACGTGGACTT
>VKOC01049225.1:0-12726 GCA_009364415.1 Spea multiplicata
CGTTGGAAGATCTTATTAAGCAGATTTCGGATACGAAAAGAGGTTTGCCTCAGGATAGAAGGCCAAGGTGGAACCGCAGATATCCTTATAGGAACCTGAGACCCGTTTTCCAATCCTCCAGATCTCAGAATTTTCGTGAGCCATTTGGAGATAAAAAATTCCAAGATCGGCCGAAAAAGCAGTATAAAAGAAAATTCTGACTGCAAGGTGGGAGGACGCCTACGACACTTCAGCCTATCCTGGGAACAGACCACACAAAATCCGTGGGTTCGTCGGATTATTTCGGAGGGTTACAGGATAGAGTTCATTCGGCCTCCGGTCCGCCAGTTCCTGATTTCGTCTTACCCCTTGGTGAGAAAAAATTGGACTCTTTTTTCCGAAAGCATGAAACTTATGGGAAAAGCAGTTATAGAGAAGGTTCCTGTTCACCAAAGATTTCAAGGAGTCTATTCCCGGTTGTTTCTGGTACCAAAGCCGGATGGCTCCCTGCGTCCGGTTCTGGACCTGAAGTCGGTAAACCGCTGTATCCCCTACCAGCATTTCCGGATGGAGAGTATCACCTCAGTTACTCAGGTGCTAAAGGAGGGATATTTGATGGCCACCTTAGACCTGAAAGACGCTTATCTGCATGTACCGATAGCCGAGACGTTCAGAAAGTTTCTGAGGTTTGCTTTGCACGTCAATCACAGAGTGCATCATTTCCAGTTCAAGGCCCTTCCATTCGGTCTGGCATCAGCCCCAAGGGTTTTCACAAAGATCCTTTGTCCTTTGACGGCTCATCTCAGGGAACAAGGTATTTTGATTATTCCTTACCTGGACGATTGGCTGATCATGGCGGCCTCCCGGGAGAAACTGTTGTTAGACCTTTCTGCGACTATGAACTTCCTGGAACTCCACGGCTGGTTAATCAACAAGAAAAAATCTTGCCTCATTCCCGCTTCCAGGACTCTTTTTCTGGGTTTTTTGGTGGACTCAATGTCCCTTTGCGTTTATCTTCCGCGTTCCAAGCGCCTCAAGATAAAACAAGAGATCTTGTCGCTGCAAAGAAGTCCGACTTGCTCTGTCAGGAAGGCTATGAGCGTTCTGGGTCTTCTTACCGCTGCCATCCCGGCAGTTCCTTGGGCAAGGTGTCAGCTTCGTCCCTTGCAATGGCAGATTCTCTCGAACTGGTCCAGGCAAGAGGAGGATCTGGAAACGTCCTTCACTATAAGTGGTCAGGTCCTCTCCCAGTTAAATTGGTGGAAGCAGTCATCCCATCTCGCCAGAGGGCTCTCTTTCCGTCCCAGAGTTTGGATTATTATCACCACGGATGCCTCCGGCCAAGGATGGGGAGCTCATTTGGGTTCCCTGTTTCGAAGAGGAGATTGGGCTCCAGTGGATGCTGTCCGCTCTTCAAATTTCCTAGAGCTAAAGGCAATTCTTCAGGCTCCCCTGGCCTTCGGGTCATTCATAGAGGGTCAAGCTGTCAACATCCAATCAGACAACGCAGCGGCCGTTGCATATATGAACAAGCAGGGCGGAACGCGGATACGGAGTCTTCAGATCCTGTGCGCAGTGATTATGGAGTGGTCCCAACTTCATTTGGCGGATATTTTGGCAACGCACATCAGAGGCCGCTACAATTTAATCGCGGACGATTTAAGCAGGGCAAAATGGTCACAGATAGAATGGTCTTTGACCCCCCCCAAACCTTCTCCACTCTGGTGGCACTCTTCGGTCTTCCGGAAGTGGATTTAATGGCGACTCGCAAGAACTGCAAGGTCTCGGTGTTCGCGTCCCTCAACCGATGGGATCTGCCTCAATTTTTGGACGGTCTTTCCATGGTGTGGAATTTCCGGTTGGCCTACATCTTCCCGCCAGTGGCTTTGATTCCTCACGTTCTGCTGAAAATCCGCTATGACAAGGCCAGGGTCTTGGCCATCCTTCCATACTGGCCCAACCGGGGTTGGTTTGTCCTCCTCCAGGAGTTGACCGTCACCTTTTGGGAGCTACCAATTTCTTCACACCTTCTCGAGAACGTTGACCTTCGCCCGGAGCTTCTTCAGATGTTCCGTTTGACAGCCTGGCTGTTGCAAGGCTGATCTTGAGTAACCAGGGTTTGGACGAAGACATCTCGGACTTTCTGTTGACATCAGTCAGAAGTTCAACGTCCAAGGTTTATTTCCGGGTGTGGACCAAGTTCCTCCGGTGGTGCGCCGCTAGGCATCTTTCCTTTTTTCCTCCTTCCATCAATTCCGTCATTCGTTTTTTACGGGAAGGTCTGACTTTGGGCCTTAGTGTCTCGACCCTTAAAGGGCAGATATTGGCCCTTAGTCATTTTTTTCTTTTAAACCTGGCCTCTCACGTGCTTATTAGACGTTTTTTTAAGGCCGCCACTATTCGCCGTCCTCCTAGGAGGTCTTTGTTTCCTTCATGGGATCTTGCCATTGTGCTTCAAGCCTTGTGTTCAGCGCCCTTCGAACCTCTGGAGGAAGTGTCCATGAAGTTTCTTTCGCTGAAAACAGTTTTTTAGTGGCTATTACCTCGGCTAGGAGAGTTGGGGAAATCCAGGCTCTGTCATCCTCTCCGGAGTTCACGATTTTTCATGACGATAAAGTTGTTCTCCATGTTAAGCCTTCATTTCTCCCTAAGGTAATTTCCCGGACCAGCATCAGTCAGCCCTTGGTTCTTCCTACTTTTTTTCTGTGTCCTTCTTCTCCTGATGAATTGGTTTGGCACATGTTGGACGTCAAGAGAGCTTTGGAGATTTATATTGCTCGGACCTCCTCCATCCGTGCTTCGGACCATCTATTTATAAAAATTTTTGGGCGTTCGGCCGGGACGGCAGTTTCTAAAGCTTCTATTTCTCTTTGGCTGGTGGACGCCATCCGTATGGCGTACCACTCCAGTGGTCTCACTCTACAGTGGCCCATCAGGGCCCATTCCACTCGAGCCATGGCGGCATCTTGGGCTGAAAAGGCTGCAGCTTCGCCTGAGGACATTTGTAGGGCTGCTACCTGGTCCTCATTTTCCACCTTCGTGCACCATTATCGGCTAGACATCTTTTCCTCCTCTGCGGCGGATTTTGGGCATAAGGTGCTCCAGGCGGTGGTCTCCTAATGTCCCCCCCATTTCTGGGATCTTGCTACATCCCATTGTACTGCCACTGTATGTCAGGAAAAACGGAAATTTGTTTACTCACCGTAAATTCCTTTTTCCTTAATACAGTGGCAGTACCAGTTTCCCTCCCTTAAGGCAATACATTATATTTGGCAAGCAATTTTGTGTCTGTCTTGTTACTTACTGTCTGCCTCCGGTTTGGCCCCGGTTTTATGGATAAGGAGGAGGGGCTCAGGGGCATTTAATTGTTTTATCTTTATATGCATCTTGTCCCTAGAAAAGAACAATACCCATCGTACTGCCACTGTATTAAGGAAAAAGGAATTTACGGTGAGTAAACAAATTTCCGTTTTTTTTTCCAGGAATTGTACCAGAAGATTAGAGGAAGGCAAATGTGGTTCCTATATTCAAAAAGGGTTCAAACTCTTTGCCTGGAAAATATAGACCTGCCAGCTTAACTTCTGTGGCTGGGAAAATATTTAAAGTGCTATTAAGGGATAGTATTCAGGAATTCATTGGGAAGAACAGTGTTATTAGCTAAAATCAGCATGGTTTTATGAAGCATAGGTCGTGCCAAACTAATTTAATTGCATTCTACGAAGAAGTAAGTAGAAGTGTAGATCAGAGTGTTGCAGTGGATGTAATCTACTTGGATTTTGCCAAGGCGTTTGACACGGATCCACATAATAGGTTAGTATTCAAACTGAAGGAAATTGGTCTAGATGCAATTTCCCCCCCTAGTTTGTGCAAAATTGGAAAGAGTCACAACTTTTTTGCCTTCTTTTGGATCAACAGCAAGAAATAAACAGATACGGGAAAGGCTGATCTCGGTGGACGCATGTCTTTTTTCAGCCTGTTGAATGTTGTTATGGTAGTAATTTTATTGCGTTTTTTTTTTCTCAACACAATTTACTTCAGGTATTAATTTACCGCTCCTGGTATATGCCACGGCCAAACAACAACCTAATAAGTATTCAGCAGATATTTGAACCAAGCATTACATGTACAGGGTTTGTCATAAATGGGTTAAAGAGGAAGGAGAGGGCCCCCAGTTAGCACATGAAACAGAAAAATCCTAGAAGTTGGGAATTGTAGTACCACTTCACAGAAAAGGTAGCAGGAAAGCCAATTAAAGCTTTATGTCAGTAGTTAATTAATAGAAACCACATCTGGATGTAAAAGGGTTTCAAGATCAGAATAAGCATGGGTTTACTAATAATTGGAATCTTGTCAAACTAACATGAAATTGATGACTTTATATTTGACAAGATCTCCAATTATTATTATACACATGCTTATCCTGATCATGAAAACCTTTTACATCCAGATATTAGCAATGGTTAAAATATCCTATAACTGTATGAGACCTCCAACATTAGAAAGTATATCCAGAGAGACTCTCATACAGCAACACTGCTCTAATTTTTAGCGAGTGGTGCAGCTCTAGGTTTATCACTCACAGAGCTGCTTGCTTTTTCCCACTCAGGCTGAGTTTCACTTGGCAGAGACTCCTCCGCCACAGGCAATGCTCTTGACACCCCTCGAGTATGTTGTCCCCTCCACACCTCAATAGCCCTTTCCAACCTGAACCAACTTCTAGGCACCACAAATCCATGCCCACAGTATTAAGGCAAACCCCATCCCTATTGAACATACCAGATAGATCCACCTCAATCTTGCTGTGCCTCACTACCAAGCCATTGTTCTGGGCAACAAATCTAGAAATCACTCGATTAACCCTGGTGCTGTATTCTGTTTTCATGTGATTCCTCTGTCATTTGAATTGATATGGGTAAGGAAGCCGTGAACAGATGAACCACTCCGTATTAGGAATATGCCATCTATATAGCTGATTTTTAGGCCAGTAGGCCATAAAAAGTTTAGCATTGTTTGGGGCAAACTTGGTGCCCATTGATGTGCCTTTTGTTTGTATAAAAAAATGTTCCCACTGAACCAAAAATGGTTATTGTGCAAGGTAAATTATATACTGTTTGCTATAAATTGCAACCATATAGGTGACATGGTGTGGTCTGCTGCCAAAATTCCTTGATGGCTTGGATGCCAAATTTATGCTGGAGATTGGTATTTAAGGATTCAATGTTCTTGGTAACTAGTATACATTTACTGTGCCATTTAATTTATTTTAGCTTTTTGAGGCTATCTACTGTATTTGTTGTAATTGAAGCCTGATATAATTGGTCAGCCAGGTAGTTTGCCTGCATTCTTATTTATATCTTATTTTTATGTGTGCTGTTGATGTAACTATATTCTTTATCAATTACAATTTCCCAATTTCCTTAATCTCACCTATATCTAATTAGTTTTTATTCTAGGGAGAAGATCTCTAATGGCTTTTGTATAAGCAGAGGTGTGTCATGGTTTCACAGCCACACTTGAGATTTCTCTAATGTTGTGAGCGCTCTGCCGTTTCACTGTGAGCGGTTCTTTAAAGCTCCACCTTGCTCTGACTTATATAAGCCTGTAGGATTTCTTTTGCCCCTGTATTTTGTTACCTGAGTTTCTGAGTATGACCTGGCTTTATCTGACTTCCCTCTTGGCTCCTGATTCCTGGCATTCGTACCTTGACTTCGCTTCCGTACTCCTGACTCTGGCTCGTCTGACTATCCGCTTTGGTTCCTGCCCCGGCTTGTCTTTAGGTATATACTCCTGGACCATGATTTGGCTTTGTTTGCTTGGTTTTTACAATAAAACGTGTTTTGCACTATGCGTTTTGTGTCCGTCTGGTTCTTGGTCCCCTAACAAGGAGTCTCCTGTCTATTAAGTTCTGGTAAATAGTCTTCTTTTTTTTCAAAATTACAGTATCGCCCACTTTGTCCACAGGCTTTATGAAAATTAAGTTGTTCTTTTGGTGTTATCTTAAGGCATTGTATTCTCATATGTGATATTTAATTCTTTATATGTTTTGTTTTTCATGTTCTCAAAGCCTCTGGTTACTAGAATTTTAAATATGTAGATAGCACCAGATTTATAGAATTGTGTTTGGAATAGAGACAGATTTTTGAAAATGAGTGTGTCTTAATAGAGGTGATTACGGGTGGATGTATAAGTAGTAATGCTGGTGGTTAAGTCGTTGTGCCTCTGCTCTGTTAATGTAAAGTAGTTAGTTAGTTTTAAGGTTAAGCGACTAGTAAATTTGTTTAGATCAGTAAAAGCAAGGAAAGTCGTTGAAGTCATTGGAAGGTGCAAATTTTTCTTTACTAAGAATGAAAGTTTGATCCATTGTGAGATTCTGAATTGAAGGGTTACATTTACCCGCTACAAGGTGAAACTCATAATGTTATTGGAGAAGTAAGGATCATGTGACATCACAAACTGTCACTTGATACCCGGAAGCAATTACTTCCATCACAAAACCATGGCAATTGAAGATTTCCTGGTATTCAGCTATTCACCATTGAGGACTGAGATTTCATTAAGCGTGATTCATGAGTAATTGCAGACATACTCACGCACAGTGTCCTGTCACCAGATGCATATATTTAACTTCTTCATTTTATGTATTATTTGGTTACATGTATTACAATTAGCATGCACAAGATCAGACTAAAATGTTGATTGAGATTTTACCTCTGTAATGGCTAAAGAGAGCAAAAATTTGAGATACTCCCAAATTTTCTCCAATTTGTCTTGTTGATATTTCGCACACTAACATACCTCCACACATACTAACACACAGACATATACACTAACATATCCAAACACACAGTAACATAGAAAGTGACAATAAGAAGCATTGAGATATCTGTTTTTACAATGTAAGGTAATTTGCACTACAAAGGGGTTGTAACAAAGGCGCCAACAGAGGTGGGATACCCCCAGGGGATCAGACAGCTGAAGCAGAAGATGTATTTTAACATAGCTGTGTGTATTTTCACATAGACTTTCTACCTCCTCCACTTTCTGGGAGGTACAAGAAATTCTGGGATGACTAGTTAGGGGCTGCAATAGTCAGAAGAGTCTAAGAAAAGAGAGCGCAGTGAACAAAAGTGTTCTGGGTTAGGGGACTAAAAACAAAGCTGCGCAAGATGGCGTCAGGGAGAAGCATGTGAGCTGAGAGAGGTATCCCTTTTGTTTTGTATTTTTATCAAACGTTTTCTGTATGTTATATTTTATAACCTATATCAGTGACCTAATGCTATATCAATATACTTCTTTCTATACGCTTGTATTTGTGCTTTATTCGTCATACATTCCCAGGGCACAGGGAGGCTGTTTGAGGCTAGGATGCCACAGGCAGGCTATTTGGGGGCAAAGGTGGCAAGTCCTATGCTTCCAATCTGGGTGTTAGGCAGATCCTGTGGATGCAATCAGGGTGCCAGGGCTGACATGATACTAAAGGGGGGATTCATTCACAAGGGGTGCTGGCTGTGGGCATCACATAAATCAATACTAAAGGGAGGCTGGGATAAATATACAATGTGGGGCTAGCTGGGGGCAATACACAAGGGTGTGGGGACATCAGGTTGATCACATCGCCTATGTTTTCAAGGACACATATCATTTCTACATATTGCTGACCAGCCCAAATAAAATTCTGCCCTGCAGTATGGGGGATGTATAGACTCATGGAAGGAATCAACTAGTCAGATATACATCCTCCATACTGCAGGGCAGCATTTTGTCTGTGCCGGTGGGATCAATAGACAAGTGGGGCAGCTGGGGCTATTACATAAATCAATAATAAAGCAAGAGGAATACTCCTATCCCCAGACACTGAACCAGACAATGATGGTGGTACAGCATAACTCCCATCACTATACACTGAGCCAGACATTGACAGTAGTGCAGCATACCCTCTATCACTATACACTAAGCCAGACATTGATGTGGTAGGCCTCTGCCCCTTTAGCAGATGGCCTGTGCCATTGCTGCCGCTTTAGCAGCCTGCTGTCCTTAACCCCTTAACGACAATCCACGTACGATCAGGATGCAATGTGTTAGTGACACTGCCCGTACATGTACGTGGTAGCATTATTTGCCGTTGATCGCGGCGTTTTCGCTGCAATCCGCGGCATCGTGGTCTTCCTGGAAGCCTCACAAGTAAGGCTATCCAGGCAAACAAAAATAAAAGCTTTTCTGACCTTCACTGGTCTGTTAAACACGCCCCAGTTCCAGATGCAAATCTGGTGAGGGGCATTCCAGGTTGCTCCTTCATTGAGACAAGCCTGCAATGTCCCGGAGGGGGCTTCACAACCTCCCGATGGTTCGCGATTCACCGCGTATCACGGTCATAGGTGGGTTAAATGACAGACCAGTGATTCAAATCACTGGTCTGTCAATCACAACCTCCACCCCTGAGCCAGATGTAAAAAAAATATATGGTAACATGTAAAAACACTGTCACCCAAAAAATTGCAATTTATATATATAACTATAATATTATATAAATATTTTTTATATAGATTTTTTAGTCCTTGCAACAAGTGCTATATTGTCATAAAAATTCCCGCATGGAAATAAAATATTGGCATTATAAATGACCATAGGGTGCCTAGTTGATTTGAAGTTGAAAATGTATGATTTGATAGGGTAAATTGAATTGGTCGGCTTCAAAGATGTCCCAAATAGGGGACGTGGGCACAGACTGACCAGATGTCTAAATGGCAAAAAATACACACCTCAAAAAGTTGGCCTTTTACCTCCCAAATAACCCAACAAACCCATGCATGTGGGGTATCACTGCGCTCAGGAAATATTGGGGTGTTGTTTGACAGGGACATATACCAAGAGCGGTAAATTTATACTTGGAGTACAACTTGTGTGAAAAAAATACAAAAAAGATTTGCTTACTAAGATGTTTGCAAAAGCTACGTGGTTAGAATTAGTGTATGGAAAGTGTTAAAATGCCTAGTTTTCAAAAATATATGGCTTGATGGGGGTAAATTGCATTGGCCGGCTTCAAAGATACCTGAAATAGCACATGGGGCAGAATGAACAGATTTGGGGAAAAGTGGTTTTGAAATAGCAAAACGCTACTGTACTGGTGCAGCAAAAAACCATAAAAACATTGTGAATTTCTAAACTCAGGACAAATAGCAGGTTTTTTCATTAGTTTTTGCAGATGAGTAAAAGATTTTTCAAAACAAATCACCATATTTTATCATGTTTTTATAGTAAATAAGATGATATGATAAAAATAATGGTGTCTAAAGAGAGTCCTGTTTGTCCTGAAAAAAACCCCAATATATAATGTGTGAGGGTGCACAAAATGAGAAAATTACAGCTAAACAGCAACACTGAAAAATTTGTCCCAAAATGTACTACGAGAAAGAAGCAGTCTTGTCATTAAGGGGTTACATGCTCACTGAGGCATGTAAAGTCTGAGATGTAACTACAGTTTTTTTGCAATTTCTCTGAGCATTGCATGGTCTGACCTTGGGTTAATTTGCTGGGATGTCCACCCCTGGGAAGATTGGCAACTGTCTAGAATGTTTTCAACTTTTTGAATAATCTTTCTCACTGTAGAATGATGGACTTTAAATTGTTTTGCCTTATAACCTTTCCCAGACTGACGGGCAGCAACAATTTCTTCTCTAAGATCATTGCTGATGTCTTTCCTCCTTGGCACTGTGTTAACAGACAACTGAATGCTCCAGACCAACAAGCTGCTAAAAATGTGGCTTTTATAGAGGTGGTCATGATTGATGGTGAATAATTAATCAAGGGCTTTTTGATTAGCAGGACCTGTCTGCTACTTAGTTTTTCATGCATTGTTGTGGTATCCATGTCCGCAACCCCCGTGACCAGGTGCTACCTACCTCAAGGTCCTACATAAGGGTCCTTTCCTTCGTGACAACGCCGGTCCTCATTTGTTCGGCCTCTCTAGGGCCTCCTGGTTATGTATTAGCATGCTACATGCCAATGCAACAAGGTAACAGCAACTCTGGGAGTGCCCGGAGGTCACTCTTTGGGGTCGCTCTCCTAAACATCAATGGTGTCGATGAAATGCCTTGACAGATCGATAGATAGATAGATAGATAGATAGATAGATAGAAAGGTAATTCCCCCAGATCAGATCTGTGGTATCCCAGGACATGCTATCTGGGATTACTTCAATGTCATACGTGATCAGATCTGGTATCAGAAAGACTGTAGACAAAAACTAGCCATTTTATCTATCGTTTTAAAAAATCTTTTGATAGTGTATCCCATGAATATCTCTAGTCAACTAAAAAGGCCATCTTGTGTGGACTCCTGTTAATGTGTGAATTTTGACAATTTTATGTTTGTCCTGAAACTGTCTCATTTCAGTTCCCTCCACGTTGTCTCACAAGCCAAGTGCCTTTTAATATAATTAATTAGAATATATCACTCCAAAACAGCAACGATAGATATTCTAGCATGCTACGATAACATGCTTTATGGAATATGTATTAAAATTGAGTTAAAATGTATTTTTACATAAACTTGTGTTTACAGATTAAAAATTACATTTAATGTATGAAATTTTTTTAAGATTGTGCAAGATTGTCCCTATGGTATTTCAATGGATTCAGTAGTGATAAGGACAAATTCACAATTGTTGCACATAATATATTTTAGGTAAAATAGAGTAAATTGAAAATAAAATGAAATGAGAACATTTACTTCAATTAAAAGTATGCATCATTTTCATTTATGTGGTTTATCAGCTTGAAAGAGAATTATTTGTGCCTCACTGGAACAATAAGCTGTTTGCAGCCAATTGTTCTCTGTGCAATATTGACCGTTCACCAGCTGTAGAACAGTGATGTACAACAGAGGTTTATAAGGAGATGAGGAGATCTTAAATTTAGATACGGGATTAGAAATGTAACCAGGTGAAATTAATATAATGAAAATTGTACTGCTGCAAGGCAATGTTAAATACATCTATTGCTGAAATAAAAGGAATGCCCCATTAAGTTAAGACAAATATGTATGCAGTCAGTTCTCCAAGTGTCCACATTAAGCGACACATAATGACAATTTTATTACAAGACAGGGAGGCTCCTATTGTGCATTAACTCTTTCTTTACTCAAACAGCAGTAAAGACAAGATACATAAGAAAAAAAAATCACATAGCAGGGATGCCACGGACTGGTCCAAACACGAATATAAACACATTATCAACCAAACAAATCCTCTTTCTCTGCTGCTGGGATGCCGGTTAAGTACAATTTTTTTATATATTCTTATGTGCCGATTTACTTTAGATTTTCTAGCCCTGGTTATCTACCCTTCTTATAGTCACTTTTGTGACTGAACTCAGTCTTTCTGTTATTTTGTCCTTTAGTATATTTTTTCTCCTCTATGCTTTGTTATATTACCTGACTTTGTGTTTACTTGACTAGCCTGTTAGTTTTCTCCCCTTGTTTCCCTTATTTGACTTACATTACTCCTCTGTTCCCGCTTGGCACCATTTTTGCCTGTTTTAAGCATTTCTTCGCCTCTTACAATCCTCTTTTTGCTAGGGAGTCACCCCGTCTGACTTCCCCACACCCCCTTATTAATGATTTTCGATTTTGTAGCGTTTTTTTTTCCGAAATCTCGCAAGAAGCGTTATTTTGTTGCTTTTTACTTTGGGGGGGCTTGGTTTCTGGTTTTTGTTGGTGTGGTGTAGGAACAGGTAGTTTATACTACCTGTTCCTACATAGGTAGACTACACTTCAGCCACACTCCTAGGCCTGATGGCAGAAAGGGTGGTGGTGTAGGCATCCTTCTCTCACCTCACTGCACCTTCCAGAATATACCAAGCCCTCCCTCCCTCTCATTCTGTTCCTTTGAAGCTCACACAATCCGTCTTTTCTCTCCACTCTCTCTTCAAATTGCTGTCATATATCGCCCTCCCGGCCCTACCTCGCAGTTCTTTGACCACCTTTCTGCCTGGCTCCCTTTCTTCCTCTCTCCTAACATCCCCTGTCTTATTCTGGGTGACTTTAACATTCCTTTAGATATATCTAACAACTCTGCTAGCTCCAAACTCCTCTCCCTGACATCTTCCTCTGGTCTCTCTCAATGGACTAATTCCCCTACGCACATCGAGGGACACTCACTTGATTTGGTCTTCTCCAGATCATGCTCCCTTTCAGATTTCTCCATCTACCCCTTCCCTCTGTCTGACCACCACCTTCTATCTTTTTCTCCAGTGCTAACCCCTAACATGACAAACTTACAGCGCTCACCTCATACTTGTAGGCCATTACCAGAAAATACCATTACCCAACTGTCAGCCTCACTTGAACCTCTCTTACCTTCCATGTTAACCCTTTCCTGCCCAGACACAGCAGCCTCTTTTTACAACAACACACTTGCTTCATCCCTCGACACCATAGCTCCAATTACTACAAGTTAACCCCGACAATTTAAACGCCAACCATGGCATACCAAAACCACACGGTATCTTCAGAAGTGCTGCCGCACAGCTGAGCGCTACTTCAGAAAATCAAAATCCAGCGAAGACTTTACTCATTATAAATTCATGCTTCACACCTACAACTCTGCCCTCTCTCTTGCCAAACAGCTCTACTTCTCCACTCTCATATCCTCTCTTTCTTCCAACCCACGACGCCTTTTTTCTACTTTCAACTCCCTTCTCTGTCCCTCCACACCCACACCACAAACCTCTCTCACTGCCCAAGATCTTG
>VKOC01049226.1:0-18278 GCA_009364415.1 Spea multiplicata
ATGCCGGTTTTGTTTTCTTATTCAGCTTAACCTTTGTTATATAGTCTAATAGATTGAATACCATCTCCGAGAGTGGTCTCACTCCTCTACAACGCCACTGAATGTGAAGGAATGAGGTTTCACATGAATGACACTTTAAACACATTGTGGGTACAATTTTAGCCAATTCATTGAATTGGTTTTCAATCAAATTAATTTAGAAGGTGAATAGTTTTATTTACTTTTCTATAAGAATTAATCCAATCAGACATTTTAATAGCTATCTTGAGAACTTTTTCACACTTATTGCTGGAAAGGTGCCTGTCTTTCTCCAATAATTTAAATTAATTCAGGGCATCTAGTTATCCTGTTTATAATTATTCTTACGGCCCTTTTGCATGTCAATGCCTCTAGCACGCTACCATTTAAAATACTTTGTCAACTCAATACCAGCTCACAGGTTGACATTTATCTATATATGTAACTTTTCAGAGAGATAAATAATCCATTTATGTTATAGACACAAGTTGGAAAACAATTTACGTCACCCGAGTTCAGATAACACTATGAAATCTAACAAGGAAGTGCATGTCCCTTTTCACACTTATGCCAAACTCTGGCCTCCGTCCAAGATTCAAAAAGTATAAAATCTACTGGGTTTGAGAGGTCACCAATACTGGTTTGCACAATAAAAACAGAACTTTTGCATGTGTGACACCTATGTGTTTGGGATATAAGGGTGGCATAAAAGATGGAACCTACTGCGTTTCATCCGTAAGCACGGACACTTCACAGCATGAAAACACACCTTAAAGATGATAAACCTTTTATCTGTAGCACATAATTCACAGAGAATAACAGAGGACTTGACCATGGATGTGATGTGGCAATACAGCCTGCCAGACAGCAGGGGGCACTATACAAAGATCACTTCTGCCTACTGCAACTGGTGGGGATTCAAGTAAAAAGACATGGTAGAAGTCGGTAGCAGTGTCAATCCTAACCAATGTACTCCAAACCACTGAAAGTTTTCAATATAAACCTAGCTCACCATTAAAAAAAAACAAATATCAGTTAAACGGTGAAAAATGTATGACATTAGTCACTGAGCAAACACGTCTCCTGCAATTCAAGGGCTGGGGTGGAAAAATGGTGCAGATGCATGATGAATCCCTCCATGTACTTGCAGGAGGGCAAAAATGACACTTTGAGGGTGACTTAGCTATCATATCAATTAAAGTGCATATGGTTGCTGGAGCGTCCTTTTAATGTCAACAGAACATGATGATCTACTAATTTGAACTGCCTTTACTTGTGTCTAAATTAATTAATTATGAAAACATTAGAACACTTGGGAATAACAGCTTGGAACGGAAACGTCCTATGACAGCATGCAACCATTCATGTCACTGACCTTTTATTCTAACCATGGCGGTCCTTGATGAGGAAACTCCCTTTTCATTGTGTGCTTCACATGAGAATGCCGTAGTTTGCTGAATACCTGTAAATTAATTATGCAGTTGTTACTTTCTTTCTGGTTTCTCTCTGCCTCTTTCAGCAGTAAAACATTTTACGCTGCAATGCAACTGGTAAGTGAGAAAACAAACTGAAGAATGAAAGTTATATTTTCTAAAATCGTGTTCAATTCCACACCAGAGCGATCAAAGGGTTAAAGTGGACTTTTTCGGGTTACTTAACTTAGACTTATTGTCTAAGCTCTGGAAAAACAGGTTTAGACAACACACCTACAACCTGCGCAGCTGATGACTGCAGAGTATATAGGAAGGACAAGAAAATCATCAGTCTGTACACAGTAAAGGATAAATTACCTCTGACAATTTCGGGCAATGAACTCGTTAACACGTAATTCAACTAAGCATTAATGAAGAAGACACACTACATATGGCTCTCGTGTATGCGTCACTCTAAAGAGGCTAGGATGCCTAATTAGATATGATCAGCTATTAATACATATTTTCACCAAACGACATACCGGAACCGGTCGCTCAGGTTCTGACATCAACGCACAATTAACTGTTCCAGCTGCTCACGAATATAGGGCAGACAGAATACTTAAGATATAAGTATAGTTAAACCACGTTCCATTACAAATTAAGAGCTATTTTTGCAAAGCTTTCAGACCCTGTTGGAATTCAAGAGAATCTTTGAGATGCTGATATTAATGAGCTAAAGTAATTGCCAGTCTCAAGCTGAAAGTAAATAACAGGGAGCAATGAGGATGGCAATATTATAGAAGAAACAAAACACTTGCCGTTTATCTTCTTTAAACAAGAATCTCTATTAAGGGAAAAAATGCCCTTAGGTGGCTTTAGAGCGATGGGCAGCTACATTATGGTGTAGGAGCTCTTTCCATTCTCAACTGTTACCGTTCCACATGGCAGCAGCACCTGATCTCAAACATGGAGAGATCACGCTTTGTAATTACCCATCAAAGTTATGTGACTGACTCACAAGGTTCATTGGGTAATTTCACTAGATATGTAATTAGGTCATAAGATTGAATGTGGAGCATGTGACAACTGACCTGGGCAGCCACAGAAAACTAGGTTTTAACTAATGATAGGGATACCATTAGAGAAATTAAAGCCATAATTAATCAGTTGTCAGTCCCCTAGTGGATGGCAGAAAAGAGTATAAAACTGATCTATACAAGGCACCACACTAACACACTCTCTTTCCTCATCTGCACTCCTGTTTGGGGGGTAAGCTTGGCAGGTTTGAGGAGGCTGCCATGGTGTCTAGCAGGATGAATTAGGAGATATACGACTTCTAGGCACAGTTTGGCCTTCCTAGCTAAGTTGCAGGCCAGATAGCTAGCTAGTAACACTATTAATTAAAGCATATCTTCACATGGCGCCTAACGTGCGAGTTTAGGTTTCACCTCACATGGGATGACTGACATTTGCAAATAAGCTTGCATTCTCTGGCCAGAAGATTCCATAAACCCTTCATATTTCTTAGTGTTTTTCTCATTTTTTGATGTCTCCTTGTATACCATCCAAATGAAAACTAGTCTGGGACAATCTAAAGGTGTAGCAGTGTCCATGGAACCCATTTGAACCAAGGAAGCCATGGAGCCCGACTAGACTGTAAGCTCGAGTGAGCAGGGCTCCCTTTTCCTTTGGTACCAATTTGTTATTGTGTGTGATTTTAAATGTCACCGACTCCGATTGTAATAGCGCTACAGAATCTCCTTGATCCCCATTTACATGTATGCTTTGGTTTTGTGTTTCTGTGGATGAGTTTCTATATGCATTTCAAGCTATGGACTTAACTTAAGATTTATTATATTGTTTATACCCTTAATAACAGCGCTCACATGCAAATGCACCCTTGTAATATAATTTATTCTTGCCCAGAGGGACAGTAGTCCCCTAAACCAAAAGGTGACTATTAGGTTAATGCTTTTGTTTATGAGTGTATGAGGGTAATTTTGCTCTAGGGTCTAGTTATGCCCTTCACCAAGTCTACAAACAATGATGATCTGTATCTTTAGTAGGGAAAAGAACATTTTGTCTTTTCATTATACATATTTCACTCTAAGATTTCACATTGTTTTGACATTGATCTGTTTTTGTTTTTTTTTTACAAATTAAACATTTACTGTGAAAAGCAGTTGCCTCTTCCTGATTTCTTCTATTTTTGTGTATTTGTCACATTCTCCTTAAGGATTTTCTGGTAGGGAATTGGATTTATAGTTCCATCAATTAGGGCAAGTCACCCAGGTCCTGAATCAGTAAAGCAACTACAGATCAGCACACTATTACCACCATGTTTGACTGTTGGTTTTAATGTTCTTATTGTGGAATGCGGTGTTTTATGCCAGATGCAACGAGTCCCATGTCTTCTAAAAAGTCCTACATTTAACTCATCAATCAACAGAATGTTATCTCAAGTACCAGAGGTCATCAAGATGTTTTTGTATTCTGTTTGGCCAGCAGTGGTTTTTGCCTTGCGACTCAAATGGATGCCATTTTTGCACAGTGGCTTTTTATTGTGGAATTGTGAACACTGACTTTAACCAAGCAAGGCCTGCAATTCTTTACACGCTAGTGTCATTTCTATGGCTGGATAGGTCGTCGATGCATTCTTGGAGGAATTTTGGTAGCATGGGAAGGGTCACTGTTACTCCAGTCCCAGAGCCTTAGAAATGGCTTTGTAACCATTTCTAGACTGATAGATGTCAATGACATCGTTTCTTGTCTGTTCTGGAATTTCTTTAGATCGCCGAATCATGTGCTGCTTTTTGAGACCTTTTAGCCTACCTCACTTTGCAAGACAGGTTATTTGATGTTTAGATTCAACAGGGCTGGCAGTAATCATGCCTGGGTGTGTCTATGGAAAGTGAACCCAATTATTTAATTTTGGTTAATTATACTATAAATTATACTATATATTTTGGCTAGCATTAAAATACCAACACCTGTTGAGAGCCTGGATACATTACTCAGTAAAGACTCTCTAAATAATTGAAGCAAGATGTTTATTTGTGGGCCTCTAATACATTATGTCCCCAACAATGCATATGATTACATTAACTACAAACATACTCAAATATGGTTAAATGACATTTCATAACCAATTTAATGCCATGTCATAAATAAATTGTGCATTAAAGCAAAGGTAGGTCATAACAATGCCTTGGCATCGCCAACAAAATAAACGTCCTGAAACTTGAAACGACGGAACAGCATGAGCTATTCCATCAAATGTATTATTTAATTATAATTTTATAAGTCTCACCTGGTACAAACAGAATAGACGTAGTATTTATTATCCTTGACACTTGGGAATCACCCATCCACCAGATGATGGACAGTGGCTCTGGTGGCCCAACAGCTGCGCAGGACATGTTAAATGAAGCATTGGGGAATACCGCCAGATCTCTGGGCTCCAAAGTAAAATAAGGGACACCTATGAAAACAAGGTAACACTTTTTGTAGGGGACTTGCTACTAAAAGAAAATATAGATTTTGGTCAGCATTAAAAAGCCAGCTACATACATAAAACCTGTCCAGAGCCTGGATACATTACTCAGTAAAGTGTCCAAATAACGGAAGCAAGATATTTTTTTCTGGACCTCTAATGCATGATACAATCCTAATGGACAGTAAATCCTGCAAATAGTCTTGCTAATAGTCATATTCCTAATTCTATTAAAACTTGCATGTACCTTCCACCATGACCCAAATGTCACTGGACACTGCCTTCATGCCATTGTCCTCTGTTGCAATTAAAGCAGAATGTGACTCCAGTCCATTCCACCTGCTGAAATAATATTTTGATATTTATCTTCCCATAATCTGTCAAATGTGTGGGTTTATGTTATTTAATCTGGAAGCAGGACAAAAGGACTCTGGGTCTGTACTCATACTTCCGTAAAAGAGTAACACCCCCTTATTATTCTATGACGTCTAGCATTGTGACATCCCTACAGGTGCAAAACGTACTACTCCACATGGGACATTTTGTTAAGTCATAGCGATGCTAAGCTCAAACAGAATTTGAGAACTTGTTCCCCAGAAGAATGTCTAAGAATTTATTAGTCGAGTAATTGCAGAAGAACATAAGAGATTTCAGTTTTTTCAAAGCTATTCTACTAGGATCAGGACTATACTGTAATTTGATCTAAGACACTTAAAGCTATCTGTCTTAAATATTAACACTGCTTTGGGGGTTTATTCTTGTCAAAGCATGATCACCTGGTTTGTTTTTTTTGTTAGATTCTTTAGAGTCGGCCTTTAGATTTTTACAGTGTTCTTTCTGGATAGATTTGTGGAGAAAGATAAAAGTTTCTATGCCTCTCTTTCTCCTCAAATCTATGTGCATTATTCTTGCCCCCTGCTGCCATCTTCTTTCTTGTTCTGCTTCTCCGTGATCCTGGCCACCCAGTGCACTTTTGCAAAAGAGCGGAGCCACGGAGGACTGCCTCTCACCCTGTATCTCTTATGGGAGGAGAGAGTGTGTAGAAGAAAGGAAACACGGGGAGAAGCGGGCAAAGAAAGAAGACAGAAGAACAAGAAGAGGCAAGAGAAGTTGCAGACCTGCAAGTTAGGAGACATGGACACTGAAGCAGTCAATGGAGAAGGTAGGAAGGCATTGAGAGAGTGTGAACAAGAGCGGGAGAAAGCTGGAGAGCAGTGCCGCCATCAGAAATCTTTTGGCCCCTTACAGAACAGGGTCTTCCCCTCCACCAACTCTATTTTGGTTGCAAAGATGGCACACAGGCTGTTTGGGGGCAAAGACGGCACAGATAAGCTGTTTGGGGACAAAGATGGCACAAGCAGGCCGTTTGGGCACAAACATGGCACAGGCAGACTATTTGGGCATAAGGATGGCATGGACAAGCTGTTTGGGGGGCAAACATGGCAAAGTGGTCTCTTTACAAATTATTTTTTTCCAGAACGCACCTTACCAACAACCACCTTTCTGCCATACCTTTATCACACCCAGTCCTAGCATGCAGTTGAAGCGTCATGGGAGACAAGGGACGCCTCTGCAAGTGAGGGCTCCTCCAGCTTGGCATAGCGGTCGCCCAGCTTTTTTTTTTTTTTTAATTTGTTTTTAGACAAAAAGGGATAATTTGTCTCCCCAAGCGGGCCCTAAGGCTGGGTCCCCCAGGAGAGCCAGCTCCCCTTACAACTGCAATAGTTGCTCATTACAGTTATTACAGCTATGTGTGAGAATGAATTCATTAATCATGATATAGCATAATGGATGCAGGGGTCTGGTTTCGGTGGTGGGGGGCAGAATTTCATCCTTGGGCGCCTTGCTAATAGTCTTATTCCTAATTCCATTAAAACATGCATGTACCTTCCACCATGATCCAAATGTCACTGGACACTGCTTTCATGCCATTGTCCTCTCCCTCACACCAGTATCTGCCGGCATCTGGACGTTCCACATTTTTCAAGCTTAAGACAAAGTATGAAGAAATATGGGGGTAAGCATATAGCTGCAGTGATATTTTTGCATACAATTCATAAAATCTCAATAAGAAATAAAAACTGATGAGCATCTATATAGCTGCACGTTGGACTACTGAACTTGACATTACTAGAGTCTTAGAGATAAAAATCCCCAACATTTACATGGAAAAGTATGTAGAAGCATTGCTAAACACAACAATTATCACCTGTCTTAAGGCTGTCCTGTACAGCGGGCGATTACTTTCAAGGGATTCATGTATAAAGTGGATATAGAAGCATAAGGTGATAATTGTTGACCTTATTTGCATGTACCTACCCAGAATCTCTTGTGGTTGTGGCAGCACCATGAGGGAACAAGAAACCTTCTGGCTTCTGGTGTTTAATAATACTTCTACATACCCTTCAATTTTATTGGAAGTTTTCCATCACCTTTACCCACCATAACTTATGTCATGGAAAAGTAAAAATATATATTTCACAACGTTGGAGCATAAAAAAACAATATTAATAAAATATGCTGGTCAGACACAGCTGGATGTTAACCCATAGAATCCTGAGATCGCCAGAATCCAGACAGAAATTCTAAGCTTTATGTAGGTAGTGACATACACTGTTAACCACGCATGCAGGGAGACCCCCTAGATTCATAGCTAAACAGGTTTTCAGTGTTAGATTGTTCTGTTTACTCATTACTGGCCTGCATCTAGGAGGTCTCCCTGCATGTGTGGTTACCATTACCCCCTTAATGACAAAGCCCGTACATGTACGGGCTCGAAATGCATTGTTTTCAATGGGTTTAGGGACCGCCCATTGTCCTTAAGGGGTTACACTTTTAAAACAAGGGAAGAGCTGGTTTAGTATTGGATGTGAAAAAATCTCAATTTCTCGGCTTTGAAAAATATATTTAAATTACAAAAAGGGAAACAATACCTTTATAATAATAAAAAAAAAAAAGAAAGAAGTCCCATTAACTGCAGGAAATATGACATGTAGGTGGGGCTCGGGTCTTGAGTTTATTGTTGTTATTTACTTGAGTCACGGCTTTCTTGTAAATAACACAATGGTTCTCATTAAGTTGTCTATATATACGGTGCTTTGTTAACACAATACATTATGAGTGTGGCCAGTTGTTAGCACATCATACCTTAGAAAGCTGATCCAATGATCTTCATCAACTGGGATGTACATTTGATCAGCACTCTGAACAGGGACACTATCCTTCAGCCACTGGATCTCCGGCTCCTCCATGCCCTGCAAGCTGCAGTTTAGCTTGGCTTCATGGCCCTGAGACACGGTCAAGTTGTACCCATGACCCGTGAACCACAATCCTGTAGTCCTTCCTACAACCACAAGAGGGAGACAAAAATAATGGGGCATTAAGTTGATATTTTTAGGGCATAAATAAAATGGAAAGTGTATAGATAATTAAGAGGATCAAGAGCATCAATTTGGCATAAATGAAAATAATGAAGTTGAAATCAGTAATAGTTTTCGTCCAGTCGCGTACTACTTGTTGTATTCTACAACCCGGTACAGTGACATAAGATTTTACATTTTGGTTTTTCCACATTTAAATTGCGTGCACAGATAACAAGGGAACCTAACAGGGACACACTGGCAGAACTGTCAGCTTGTGCATTTAACTATCATCATCTTTTATTAATATAGCAAGCTTACACTACCCTTGACATGGTGTTACGAGCATGAAATACAGTTTGAGCAGAGTTTAATTTTCACTTAACATTTCATTGAAGCAATAAAAAAAAAAATAGAGGTGTTCAATGTTTTTGGTACTGAATTACCACAGTAAATGGCTAAGGAATTATACCATTTAGTTAGCTTTGGCAACAATATTCTACAACACTGACATTACTGGGAAAGGCAGGTAGGTAGGGAACATAAACAAACCGTGGGGAAATGTACTCTAAAGTTAACGTATGTTTTTGGCTTCCACTACTCATCTCTCCTGGTTTGCATAAGCAATAATAGTTACACAATTCACACAAACTCAACTCAATAGGAATAACTAGGGAGAAAGGGCATTATTTCATTGTGATAACCGAGACAGGCTAACTCTGTGTATTGCTAAAGATAATCTCTCAGTGTAATACCCAACAGGTAGCAGCGCAGCATTGTTTAGTAGCAAGGGGGAAATAAGGTGGGAATTTAGGGGACGCAGTACTTGCATATATGTTATAAATAATGAAAATAGCCTTTTATACTGTGTATTTTGACATGGTTGGCATATATTCATTAATCCTACCTGGATGTCTGGCTGTCCTGTATTAGATATGCGTGTTAATCTAATTGCATTTCACTTTCTACCCTCTCCTGTAGATATGTGACACGTAACATGGGGCATTCACATAATCACAGCCCTTGCCCTTTAAAAAAAGTTGTATAACATTGCCAGAGGTAATGAAATAAGCAAACACTTGGTCTTGCTAAAGCAATTATAATGTGTAAAATACAGAAAATGCATTAAGATGTACACTCTAAGCATCCCCGGTTTAATATACATTTTATTATTCAGCACATGCATGGCTAAATCAGGATACTGTACAATGAGCGTGCATCCTTTCCTTTGATCTAATTGACATGTCTCACACCTACGACCATTGATATTATTTAATTGGATTTTTGTAACAAACAAAAGAGAGTTAAAGTAGCAATTCTGTGCCAAAAATAACACACTTACAGCTAAACACAGCATTGTAAACATAATCCCTGTGTGTATTAACAAAGGGAAAAAAAGGAACAATTATCCCTTTTGCTACTGAACGCCCCAAATTGCTATATATATACCGGTATATATATTATATATATATATATGTATATATATATATATATATGTATATATATAACATAATGCAAGAATTTGTCCTGAGATATAATCATGCAGAATTTGCACATTTTGTTCACAGCAGCATAATTCTAACTAATAAATGTGTGTTACAAGGAAAGGGCGCTGTTAGGTTTAAAGCTTTGGATAGCTTTGATGTTATAGCAGCAGAAAAAAGGCAGACATTTCGGTGATGATTTTATTGATTTTTGAAGAAACTATAAGATGACAAAGTTTCATTGCTTAACATATTCAATAATCTCACAGAGGCAGAAGAGCACAGACTTTGCCTACCGACAAGGTATTTGGGATTCTGACAACTCAGATTTCATGTTTTTACAACCAATCCATACAGTTTGACAACCCAAAAATGTACCAAAACAAACAACTTACAATCAGTTAAGTTAAGTTTATCAGTTAATAATACTTTTGTTACTATATTAATGGTCAACAAAGGCCTTGAGAAATAAATTTGGACGGAGGCAAAGCACTCCCTTGACCTGCAATTCTTTTTCCTGGTTGTAACAAAAAAACATTTCTACTACCATAAGTATTCCCACACATTATCTTAGTTATCCATCATCCCAAGTTGGTGTGAGGATGAAGGATCCAACGCTAAGATAGGAAATGAGTCAGATAATGCTTGTTCTGCCACAGGCTGCCATCAAGCTCAACTTCAACAGTATAAACTAAATACTAAGTTAATATAAACTAAATACTCCCAAAACAATTAAACTAATTGACAAAACAGAAAGTGACAGCTATAGCTTTTTTTTTTTAATAAAGGAAATAGGCGACAGCTGCTGTTTAACCGTTTGGAATTCAGAGCCCTTTGCAAAAAAAAATAAATAAAATTCTATGCCAAAATTTAAGCAGTGTCTGTGGCGAGGGGTCTATATGGCAGAGTGCCATATAGGGGGTTAGAAGGCATATCATGTGACAGAGTGGCATATAGGGGGTATAAGGCATTTCTGGAGGCAGAGTGGCATATAGGGATAAGTATAGGAGGCATAGAAGGCTTAGCAGAGTTTATAGGGGGTTAGAAGCATATCAGGGGCAGAAGTGGCAGCCTGGGCAGACTGTCAATAAAGAAAGAAACAAAACCAAAAAAAAACAACAATATTATTAAATATGAAAAAAATAGTCTATGAATTAATGAAGGGAAAAAAAAAGTTTCTTCCAGAATATCGTGAAGAATATTGTGATCAGTGTTTTGTTCCAATGAATAAAATGGAACTTTTTCATCTAAAAATGTTTGCAGTAGCAAATGTTTTGATCCCATTATGTGTAATGTATTTAATTTATTAGGGCTTTTTAACACTTTTGCTTTCTGGCATTTTAATACAAATAATGAGATAAAAAGAATGGCAAATAGTGTGACTCGGGTATGTATAAGGGGTGTGCGTGTAGGTATAAGAGCTTGACCGTGAGAAACTATATGGAGCTGGTCTCCAAATTTTTCCAGGGCTACTTTTTCAGTCCCAGTCCGGCCCTGATGAAATGAATAAAATCTATACTTAATTCCTAAGATATTATTTCTTAATTAAAGGCGCTGTTCCACTTATACCAAAACATTAACCAAGCTTTCTAGCACTCATTATTCACAAGGTTGAAAACTGAAAATGTTTTAAAGAAGGTTTTAAGAAGCTTTTCCAGTTGCTGTGGCAACAAACAGCTTTTGTGTCACCTGACAATGACTTCCTGAAAAAATATGAATGAAGCAAAATTAGACACGATTGAAGAATTATTTCGAGGAAGGGTTTGTTCCAGTACTAGGAATGTTGTTTCTAAGGCTATATCTGGTTATACAAGCGTTCAATTCAGCAGAGTAGATGGATCAACATCTTTAAATGTACAGTGGGAGAGCCCTGATCCGCCGTTCCATTTTACAAAGGGGAAAAAAAACATTCATTATCGGAAAGGAGCTGTGATCAACACCTTGAGAAGAATAACCTGTTGGATTTTGAGACATAAGGTCAAAAATAATATATCCGACTTATTTCTTTGGTTTTCAGACTCATGGAATTCAATGTGTTAACGTGAACAGTAAATCTATTGATTGTGAATATCTGTGTTTACTTCCAGTCTTGAAAAACCCATTCCCCTTGGAAATGTGGATCTCAAAATAGCCCTAGAGAGTCTGCCTCCTTGAAATATTGATTTTTTGTGTGATACCTGACCTCATAGACTTATAACAACTGTACAGCTGGTTCATTAGCGTCTGGAAGAGGTAAAAAGGACATTATTAGCAGCTGAAAATAGCAGCAGCTGTTCCAGCGCACATATAAGAATCACAATACTCCCACAGTGCCACCGTCGCACTGTATGAAACAAAATATATGTCATCAATATAAGCGCATTATTTTATAAATTATTTATGCATGCAACAAAGCATCAAAAAACTCAACACCAAATGTACAGTAGTTCAAAGTACTGCATTTAGAGTAGGTAAGACACTGGCATTGTCTACATAGTTTGTAAAAATCCAATATTTACAGCCCCTAAGCTCCAATATTTAACATTCCTTTTACTTTAATCATACATTAGGATAACATGACAAAAATTAAAAAAGTTGGAGATATTTCAGCCAAACTTGGGTACTCGCCATGTTGCCCAAGATGGGTTGGGTTTAGAAGGTTATTAATGGACCAGTTGGTTTGCAAAGAATATAGCCCCACCCCCCAAAAAAAGTTCTAAAACTATTGAATGTCACATAAATGCAGAAATTCATGGCACTAATTTTGCATGGAGGTCGTTTTTGGAAAATTTTCTTCCCCAGAAAGTTGTAAGACCTTATTTGGGTAACAAAAAAATAAATCCACTTTACAGAAAAGACATGGCCACAGAATACAAAACTGATGTCTATCCCAAAGCTTCAACTGACTACACAATGAGTAGTTCAACCAGTAAGGTGACTTGGAAGAAATTTCCCGGATCTGACCATGCATTATACGAAGCTAACCCAGCCTTAGTTTAGAAGAAACTTTCCGCGGTTGGCATTTTTAATGCATAGTGAAGGAGGAAAAACAAATTATACAGCAAGTGTCTGCTTTGGTAAATGGACCATCTTCTTAACAACACGGCTATATTAATCAAGGCAAAACCACAGTGAACCCTGAACAAAGTGTTACATTTGGAACAATCAACATAAACATAACATTTACTTCTGCAATGATCGCTCCAGATATAGCACTATGATAAAGAATTGCTCACATTTTAGCTCAAATAGCCATTTTTTCTCCATTATGATAAAATGCTAGAACATGAAATTAGTCTGTGTTTCTGGAGTCAAACTTTAATCAGTCCTTTGTCTCAGTTTGGATAGCCATATACAACACAAAACCGTATAAGCCTCTACCACATCTCCAGGGAGGCTCCTCCACAGTTACCCTCTCGATTGAAACATAGGATTCCTTCCCGACGTCCCAAGGGGTTTGCATTATAATCATACCTGGGAACATCAGGGTTAGACATGTAAGGGGCGGGGCTAACCCCATATGTGGGTGTGACCAGCATCAAAGATGGGCAGGGCTAGCCCCAAACACCATAAATTTGTGCTGAGATGAAAGGAATTAGGGAGGGGAGCCGACATAGCTAAACACCCGACCCGAACCCCGGAGAGTTTCCAGTTTTTATTATAAGAATCTAGGAAGAGTCAAAATTCAACATAAAACATCAGCAATACACAGACTGAATACAGACTTAAGTAGGTCTCCATACTAATGACAGAGTTTGGCTCACTTAAGTGTCTGAGGTGCTAGACCGGAGCATCTGATGGAATTTTGCCACAGTCGCTCATAACCTCAAACACAACTGAAACCCCACTGGTGGAAGCTGGGGTCTGCTTGGTGAAACAGCAAGGATGCACCCAATTGAAGAAAATGTTATTGCTCTATACCCTCACTATAGGGAGTTATCATTGCTCTGTTATGCCTACACCCTACCTTTACCTCATAAAAGGCATAACTGAGTTCTGTTTGATGATACTCATTGCACAATCAACGTTACAGACAATTTAAAAAAAACAAACCAATATCACTGAGATAGACTAAGAGGATTCACGTCTGGACCATCTGACACAGATAGGTACCTCTGCATGTCCACTGGTGGTTTAATAAATCCGATGAGTACCAGTCAATTCAATTGCATCACAGAAGAGAACAATAGAACATATAACACCATGTTTTTATTCAGCGTTAATTTAATAAGTGTATTATTTTAAAGCTTAAAAAAATATAAAAACAAGTAGCGAAACACAACAAGATAAGCCACACAAGATGTAAACTGTGTATTTTGTGTTATGTGGGTAAACATACATGCTGCAGTGAAGGGTTAAGCATTATATATTCAGGATGCCAGTTATACCCATTATATTTGTTGTTTGTATCCTGATCTTATTTTCTTTACTTGTAAGAAAAATAGAAACTTGAAAAAGCGGAAGTTTAACAGCACTAGTCATGGTTAAGTAAATAAACCATTGGGTGCAAACCCTAAGGAAGAGCCCTCGTATGGACTGTTTTATTAAAAACTGGTTTGCCTTTCTTTGTAGACTTTCATTTGTTGGCCATTCCTTGCGTGGCTTTCTTCATACTGAACTCGCTGTACACAGCTTGAATGGGATGTTACCAGAATGCACGACAATACAATAAATACACTCCAAGGTATACAGTGCAATATTTCAATCTCACAATACTTTTCCCACAGGAGCACAATCCCCCATCTATTAATCCATGAGCATGTACCACCTGACACCAATCTATAGGAGATCAGTGGCCAGATTCAAATATCAAACAGATACATTTAGTGCCTGGTAAATCATGAATCAGTAGACTAAGTATACAGCTATCGAGTCTCACAAACATAAAATGACCACTGAAACCAAGAAAGAATTGAGTGCTTTGAAAATCTGCCTGTAAGAAAACGTAGCAATAGGAATAAAGAAATGATAGGACACCCCTTGCAAGATTATTAATTGAGCACATAGATCAGGTGTAGCCAAAGTTCCCCAGATGTTGTAGGACTGCAGTCCCCATGATGCTGAATATCATGGGCAAATATATAAAATATATAAAAGTAGCGTATTTATGCAAGAATAGGAATAATGTACTGCATAAGCCAGTATATTAGTGAAAGGGGGCGATACTATTTCTGGATTAAATGACCTCACTGCGAATTCAACTCAACCACAGAGCTCTTCCTAATAATGCAAAGCATATGTGGGTGCACCAAGCATAACGCTAAGCCAAGTGCTGACGGTTACGCGTACACACATCTCACTTGTTAGGATTTTATAGGCAGAGGAGGCCAGAATCCCAATAGATCTGAATGAGCCGGAAGCTCGTGCATTTGCACCGTGGGTGGACTGAATAAATGGGAGAATGTATCTATGGCCAGCAGCATTTTGCCAGCATGTCTCAGCTGCCTTGACAGGAGATGCAGAGGCTTGTCCATTAATAGGTTCCCCGGGGAATACGCCTGTGGCGGGCTTCTGGAGGCAGCTGCTGGCCAGTTGTTCATGAATCACTACAACTCTGATCATCCCCTGCCTGAGCAGTAATGGGATGACAGAGCTGGAATGTAGGACAACCGCTGGTTGCTTTCTTACAGCTGCAGCATGGGGGCAACTCCTATAAAACCAACCAAGTCAATGGCAGATGTAGCGGAAAAGTGCCCCACGTGAAATTCCCTGGTGAGAGCCATTAATAGACAAAAAAATCAGCATTACATACAGTGACATACCTTTAACTGCGTTAAAATATTACAATTTAAAAAGGAAACAACGTCAAAAAAAAAAAATCAGTGTCGGCACAGACACCAGAATAAATACCCATCCAGCTTCCCAAAGGTCATAAGCTGTCATTGTTTCAGGATTTCTCTAACAAAAGGGTCTGAAATGTGCCAATGATCCACTATCCTATAGATAATCACTTATGCCTGTCTTTTAAATAAGCCCAATACTATGTTTTTCGTTATCAGTCATATCTGAGCCCGTTTGTATTATGAAAGATTAACTTTTTAGCCAATATATTGGGTTTATTCACTAAAGCAAGAATTTGAAGAAGAGATGAACATTTCAGCTCCCTGGCAGTACTATGTATATTAAAGGGTCAGCCAGAATGTGCTTCTCCTGCAAGAAGAGCTGGGTTGGCCCGGTTTAATACACAGTGAATCAGCGAGTGTTCTTGGAAATCATCTCACTGATATAACATTATACATTATGAAGGGTCAGCTCAGCTCTATTTGACAGAGACGCCTGTAACTCTTGTGCATATTCCAGCCTTAAGCTAATAAACCTTACTTATGCTTCAAATGTCTCTCCGCTAATGTAATAAAGGATCGGAAGACTTGACAGCCTTGCTGGGTACCAGTGAAAAAGGAACGCTAACTCAAAAAAAGAAAAAAAAAATAACTTTCTGGAATTATCATATTATTATTGTAATTACAGCTCTTCTGAGGAGGCTATGGGAATTGCTCCTCTGGTATATATCTGTTGTAATATTAAATATGGAGTGCTGGTTACACCTGTGTTAAAGAAAAATACCCAGTGAAAGTGATCTTAACAACACTGTTTAAAGAGAAACCAGAATGATTTCCTGTAGAAACACTTAAGCGCATGTCCAGGGACCTCCAGTGATCCAGTGGATGTAATCCGGCCTCATTGCAGTAGCCATCTAGTCATTGATGTGACACCGCACAGTAGTAGACACGGGAGTGAGGGTGTATGGTTTTGCAAGAGCAGTGGTTCAAAAGCCATGTGCCAATGGGTCCTGGGGTTTGTGAATGGGACACCCCAGCCATCATAGGCACTTTAATGGATTTGAAAGCTGTGCCTCCTCTTTAAATCACCCCATATGCACTTGCCTTTTCCCCACCTCCCAGTTACTTTCTATGCACAAGGTGGGTCTTGCGCAACACATTTTGAGGTGGGTGGATGAACACTGACAGACCCCTGTGCACACGTGCGCCCCCCATAAACTGACACTGGCAGTACAAAACCCAGCTACACATCTGTATTATTTAAAATAGCAATTTAAATGCAGTCTTCAGCCTTTTTGCTATCTTGACCAAAAGCTCTTCACTGTAACATTACACAAATAAATCAACATTGATTTTGGCAACAATCTCGCTACTGCTCACAGTGCTAGAGCATTTCCCAGACTTAAATAGACAAGATGAAGCTTAGTAAAAACACAATAATGTAGCAATTCTACAACATTTATGAGCATTCTGTTGCAGGAGATGCACTGTATCTAAACAATTTAAACTCAGAAAGGAATCACGTAACGCGAGACTGTAAATACGCAGGCAGCCATATGGATCCACAAAAACAGTTTATTTCTTTTGTTAGAAAAAGTTACACACTCTAAAGTATACTTTAGGAAACAAAACACACATCACGTTCCGGTGAATTTCCCAACCACTACGTATCAGACATTAAAGTAATAATATGAGAAATAACACAGAGCTTTACGTTTATGAAAAGACCATATGACTGCTGTAGCGTCAGAAAGCAGAGGGCTAGGGACGCATTTCCTTTGCAATGAATGTGTGCACCGCTGGGAATAGAAAAAAGGAAAACAGCGTATTTAACCCATTGAGCACAAGAGAGATCTCTACCGTGTAGATTCTATCTGGAAAACAGACCAAAAGCTTATGAACATTTTTCGTGTTAAACCAATAAAAAAGTATCACCTATGACAAAAGACCTGACGTTTTTTTGGACCAACGTGGACTGGACTGGCCGACATTGTTCCATACTCACCCAGGGCACAACAGATGCGTATGAAAACGTAATGGCTGGATACGATCGGCCACACTTACATCATTGGCGGCCTCCTGCCTTAAAGTGCCAGGGCTGTCTCATCATCACCAGGCCAGCCCTGGTTGCTATATCCATTTTCCCTATTTCCATCATTCTCTGGCACTGAAAAAGAAATGACCTATTTTTCATTTGTATTTCTGTCCCTTTAAAAAGGAATGACTCATCCTGTTTTTCAAGCATTGCTTCTGAGCACTTCCACCCAGACAAAATTATTAGACAGTTTTTTTTTCAATTTACAAAACACAGAGTTGTGATGACCATGAATGAGGCTTTGTGATCATCTAGTTCTCTCTCTCTGGTATGCCAGGTCCCGGGAAATGTCAGAACCTCTTCTAATTTTTGTATAACATGGCCTTGAAGCCCACACTCTTCCAGTGGATGTATTCTAGTATCCCCCACAGCACAGGTTTAAATGGTTTTATGATGACTGACTGTTTAGTATTTGCAGATCCAATACAATACAGCCCAAAACATCTGATGCCCGTTTGTTGCCGTCTGAAATTTCCTGCCTTGGTCCACGGGATGGCCCTCCACCCTTCAGCAGATTAAGCACAAGCTGTAAACCCACCTTTAAACACTATAAGGCTAGGCTTCCACTATAAGGCTAGGCTTGTTTTTTTTTTGCGAAAAACGCCCATAAAAACGCCAATTCAGCCACACTGCGTTTTTTTAGTGAAAAAACGCT
>VKOC01049229.1:0-11009 GCA_009364415.1 Spea multiplicata
AACGGGCAGAACTTGTGGTTGGAGAGTGAGGTTTCGAACGCCGATCTGTGCCTCTGGACCGATGCAGCTGGTTCTTCTGGGTATGGTGCGTATTTTTGTGGGCACTGGAGTGTTGGGGCTTGGCCTCAGTGCTGGCGCGACGAAGGGTTAACGAAGAATTTAACCTTTTTGGATCTTTTCCCGATTTTGGTCTCGGTTTACGTATGGGGCGATTTGCTGCGCAACAAAAAGGTGCGTTTTTATTGCGATAATCTGAGTGTAGTGCATGCTATTAACAGCATTACTGCTTCCTCTCCCCCGGTTGTGAAGTTGCTGCGCAATCTGGTTTTTCTTTGTTTACGTTTCAATTTATACCTTAGGGCTCAGCATCTCCCTGGTGTTGAGAACGGCATTGCAGACTCTTTGTCTCGTTTTCAGCTGGAGCGTTTCCGGATTTTGGCCCCAGAAGTGGATGCGGAGGGAACAGTTTGCCCCGCGGAACTTTGGGATTTGGGAGCGATAGTGCGATGGCCCTGATCCGGCGCTCCGTGGCTGATAGCACGTGGGCTGCGTATTGTAAAGTTTGGGAGGAATGGTCTGCTAAGTTGGCTGAAGCTGGCGACCCGGTTCTGGATGAGGATAAGTTGGCTTTATTGCTTTGGTTCGTGGGGGATGCCTACTCGAGCGGGGTGTCTGCGTCATGTATTTCCCGTAAAATGGCTGCCTTGGCGTTTTACTTTAAGCTTACGGGTTCTACTGACTTCACGAAATCCTTCTTGGTCAGACAGGCTTTGAAGGGTTATAGGAAAGGTGTTTTTCAGCGCGATACTCGCCGTCCAGTTACCCTAGATTTATTGGAGCGTCTGTTTTGTGTTTTAAATTCTGTTTGCTCATCGGATTATGAAAGAACGCTTTTCCGGCTGTGCTTCACGCTTGCGTTTTTTTGGGGCTTTTCGCATTTCCGAATTGGTTTGCCCAAGCAGATGCTGCCCCGGTGGCTTGCGTCATTGTGACGTGTTCCCCGATGTTGACGACCTTTGTTTGCGCATTGGTCACTCTAAAACGGACAGATTGGGAAAAGGTTTTACAGTACATTTGGCGCGTTTTGCGGGCAGTGATCTCTGTCCGCTGCTTTGCTTGCAGAACTATTTGGAGGTCAGACCTCACGGCGCTGGGCCGTTGCTGATTCATGCGGATGGTTCTTTCCTTTGCCATTTTCAATTCATCGCTGTGTTTCGCCGCTGCTTGGCTGCTCTGTCTCTTCCCCCTCATGAATATTGTTCTCATTCCTTCCGCATTGGGGCAGCCACACAGGCGGCGAGATGGGGTCTGAGCGACTCTGTTATCGGATCGGGTGTTGGGAATCGGCCCGTTTTAAATCATATATTCGCCCCCTTTTTTTTTTTTTAAACAGAAAATATAACGTACGTGAATAAATTACGTGGTCAATAACAACATGTAACCAAACATAAAAAAAAAAAAAAAAAAAAGAATGGACACTAGGTATCGGAGAGGTTTTTCTACGTCAAACAATAAACAAAAAAGAATACGAAAATTATACAAAAAAAAATCGTAGACCTTTGATCAGCATTGGTGTGGTTTGGTTGTGGCAAAATTTCTTTCTGCTTTGGTTTTTGCTGCCTGTTTTCTAACGTTATGGTCGATATTTTTATTTCTGTTTTCTTTCTGTAGGTTGCAGGACTTGTTTAGTTTGGATAGTTGGCCATTCCTACGTTTTTTGGGCCGAACGTAGAGCGGCGCTTCGGCGTTCTGGTCGTCAGTTGGGTTTCCCTTTGCCTGAAGTGGAGATCCATTGGATGGGCGTGAGGGGCCTTCGTTGGGAGGGGGTCGCTCCTGAACTAGAGCGTGCGCTTGACAGGCCACCCCAGATTTTGGTCATTCACGCAGGCGGGAATGATTTATGTTCCGTGCCTTTGCGGCGCCTCAAAAAGGATATTAAGTGTGACATTGTGTGTGACATTATTTTGTGGTCTGAGATCGTTCCTAGACTGTTTTGGAGGGGTGCGAGGTCGTTGGATGGCGTTAATAGGGCTCGCCTGAATGTTAACAGGGCTATAGCTCGCTTTGTAGCACTGCAGGGTGGCCTGGTGATTTCCCATCCCGAAATTACAACTGACTCCCCGGCGCTTTTCCGCGACGATGGCGTTCATTTAAGTGATGTGGGAGCCGATTTGTGGTGTTTAGAGATTACCACGGGTATCGAGCGAGCTGTTACGTTGTGGAGGAATCTCCGCGTTTAAGTTGGTCAAACGCGTAGATTATGGCGGATGTTTTGCGATAGGTTGTTATACCATCAGTTATGTGTATTTCAGTTTCTCCACGGGTTCAGTCCCTGGGGGAACTTTAAAGGGTAGGGTGTTCCGACCCAGCGGTCTCCGCATGGTATTTGGCGGGATATCCCTACAAAATGTTATCTGGTTTTAAAATGTGATGTATGCATAACCTATCTCATATCTTCTTTTATTTCTTCATTTGTCACAGTAATAAAGCGCTGTGGCCTTACACTTTTCCAACGACCTCATGTCTCACGTGTTTTATTTTATGTGTTCAGCTGTATGTTATAGATAGTGCCCGAGTCAAGGAAGAACCTTTGTTACCAACCCTGGTGAGCTCCCCATGTCCCCATGATAAATAGTTAAGTCAGTGAAAAGATTTTTAAGAAATCTCTCTATATCTAATAAACAATATGAAAGGTGAGTTTGATCAGAAACATTATTTTGCACAGAGATTTTTCAAAGATTCTAAGAAAATATTTTGTATTGTGAATGCTTGTGCAGATGGTATCGAGCATCACAGACGTGCACTTGGCATGTCCAACCTAGTAAGCATTGGTTTTTGGTGATAACCTAAGCATCCATGTGGGATTTTAGTTATTTGACTGATTTCATTATTTTTTTCATGTATTTATTTGTTCTGTCAGTTGTGCTGGACAACTTGCTAACTGAATTGAAGCCTGGGAGTCTCTGGTCTTCTGCCATCTTAAATATGTCACATAAAAAAACACCCAAATGCCACCTTATGTCTTTATAAGAAGGAATTTCGAGTGATAAAGGGTTAAGAAACATATTATCTTTAAAATATAAGACAATACTTTAAAAGACCTATGTACCGAAAGAACTGACCCTTTGTTTCTGGTAATTTAGCCATAATGTTCCTTGTGGTTTTTATTACCAATAAAATCCAGGGGGGACTGCATATGTCTGGAAAGTTTCCTATTTATATCTTAAACAATTGCAATGTCTGCTTCTACTGACTAAGCTAACAGTAAAGAGAACAGCAGAAGTATACATGCAGTTCATACTAAGTTTTGGAATAAGGAAGCTTTTATTACCGTAAATATTATTTATGTGCAAGTGCAAACCAGTACAATAATATAACTAGAAACACTGGTAACACTAATGTACATTAAATACATAAAACATAAGAGGAAAAAAAAAACAGTTAAGCACAATCTTTGTAACAAATTTTTTAAATATTGAAAAACTTGGAACCTAGGCAAGCATTTTCTTGCCCCCCCCCCACTCCCTAGCATGCAATCACTCCTTCTGCTTTAATACCAATTAAACAACACATGTAAACAGCACTTGCACGTGTAGATTAACCGAATAAGACATACAAACACTATATTTGCAGCTATACATACATAATGTATGGTAACATAGGATAGCAGGTATAGATCAACAGAATAACACATAAACCCAGCTTTGCAGCTATAGAGCAATTGAAAATCACATGTGAACTCAGCATTGAAGGCATAAACAGCACTTGCATGTGTAGATCAACTGAATAAGACATACAAATCCTGTTTTTGCAGGTATACAATAATAATGTATGGAAACATAGCATAGAAGGTATAGATCAACAGAATAAACCCAGCTTTGCAGGTATAGGTCAACTGAAAATCACATGTGAACTCAGGATTGAATGTAGAGATCAAATAAACAGAATCAGACATATATTTGCAGGTATACATAAATAATGTATGGAAACATAGCATAGCAGATATACAGTAGATCAACAGAATAACACACAAACTCAACTTTGCGGCTATAGATCAACTGGAAATCACATATAAAGTCAGCATTAAAGGTATAGATAAAAGCCCCTTAATCACAAGCATACTGTAGATCACAGGTTGTACACCTCGAAGGCCATCCCTGGCATTCACATTGCCCACATAGGATCTGACAAGCACCCAGATTACACACATAGGACTTGCCATCTTTGCCCCCAAACATCCCAGCGTGAGCCATCATTGTCCCCAAACTGCCTCGCGTAAGACATCTTTGTCCCATATACATCCTGCCTGTGCCATCTTGGTCCCCCAGGCCCCAAACACTCAGCTTGTGCCATCTTTGCCTTTCCCCAAATCACTTACACACATATATATCTATATCTATCTATGATACACACAAACATACAGTTACTCACTCATTCTCACAAATCATTCAAGGAATTCATCCACACATAAATTAATTCATTCTCTCACTCATTTTCACTATTTATTTCAATATTCTTACTACCCCGCTGTTTTAGTAGGTATCTCACCCCCTTCTTACTATCTATCCTCCCCTTTCTATCAATCACAACACCACTCAATGCACCTTCTGGCTTAACTCATCATATTGAGTTGAAATCGAGTTGCTTAGCAAATTGCTAAAGCTAACACATCACATCCGAAGCAGAGGATATGGAGTCCCCATTTCTCATATTATAAAATCTATTAAGATTCCTTTCTTGCTGTGTGGTAAACCTATATTTCTAATTTTCAAAAACACTATTATGCCCACCACAGAAGCAATACTCTGCATAGAACCATAATATATCTAGACCATCACCACTAATAAACACTGTACTGCTTCTGGGATTATTGATAAATTCTGACAATTTAACAAATGAATGGTTGAAAGGAAGTTTTCTAGACAGCTAGCTTTCAGATTGATTTTTCATAATAGTGAGGAATGCTGTTCAGTGGCAGCAGATTCAAAATAAGTCATTTTTCCATCTTGTCAATTTCAGAATTTTTTACATTAGATTTATTGTTCCACAAACACTTTCAGTGGTTTGTGTCTGTAAGAGTAAAATAGACTTAACAATAATCAATTTGAAAGGGCTGCAACAAATAACTTTAAAAAGATAACTCATTGTTAACAGCAATATTCAGTATATTAACTGTTTAGTGACAGCCAAGAAGAAACAATTAGCCTTTCTTACTTTTCATTACTTTTCTCTCTCACACGCTCTTTAAATGTTTCCCTACCTTCTCTGCAGACCACTTCCGCTTCCACATCTTCTTCTTGTTCTTTTTATCTACTCCCTTTTCTTTTCTACAGTGAAAAAATGATTTGTATATTTGTCCACTGATAATGAAAAGTATTTCACCCATTTGCAAAACATGACTTAGTACTTGGTGGCAAAACTCTTGTTGGCAATCACAGAGGTCAGAGGTCTTGTAGTTGGCCACCAGGTTTGCACACACCTTAGATGGGATTTTGTCCCAAGGGATTTTGTCCCACTCCTCTTTGCAGATCCTCTCCAAGCCATTAGGGTTTCGAGGCTAACGTTTGGCAACTCGAACCTTCAGCTCCCTCCACAAATTTTCTATGGGATTAAGGACTGGAGACTGGCTAGGCCACTCCAGGACCTTAATGTGCTTCTTCTTGAGCCACTCTTTTGTTACCTTGGCCGTATGTTTTGTGTCATTGTCATGCTGGAATATCCATCCACAACCCATTTTCAATGCCCTGGCTGACCTACCTATGCTATTCGTTTAAGGAGACCCATAACTTCTGGACTGTTGATGATGCCTTAAGTACATTTCCAAAAATAAAATTATCTATTATGAAGTTCTTTTCATGACTAAATAAAAATACAGAGTAAGCATAATATGTATATTTACATGACTGATGTAGCCTCGATTCCCATGCTAGACCAGTTCTGTGGGGAAGCCGAGCTGTAGCCGGTTGACTTTAACTGCGGCTTTCCTTCGGGCCCAGTCACAGTGCTAGTGACCAATAATCTAAATTGTGAAGCAAGATGAAATGAATGGGTACCAAAATCCGCCTCCTCAACACATAATCAGCCCAGACCCAATCGCATTACCCTAGCAAATTAAAACCTAGACATTGGGGAAAAATGTGAGTATACCAGAAAGGAGAAGCCCCCTGGCTTACCTTCAAAAAACTTTCAACACAACCCTTCGGGCAGATACAATCACCCTGGAGAGAGTAGAACACACCCCGCCTTCCCCTACTAAACACATCAGACCTCAACCATACGGCAACTTTTTCAATTCTCCGTTTATTAGAAGTATGCATAAAGACAATGTACTGCAGTGCAGTTATGACATATTACAATATGCAAGATATTATACACAATAACTGTATACATAACAGACATCCCGGATTACGATACCATATGATATTGTTGAAGATAACAGGACAGGAGTGCTGGTACATAGCATACCAGAGTCAACCGTACCCCAGTAATGGTGAGGGTGTGTAATAAGGCATTCGGAGAGCATAGAAGATGGTATGATGCAGTAGCAAATCGAAATGAACAGGAAAACGTAAACTTAAACAGTTTTAGTGAGAAGTGTGTTGGAGTGAGAAAGAACATGAATGACGACCTCGGAAGGGGTCTGTAGAGATGAGAGTCGTATGAGAGACAAATTTCTAATAGACGGGGTGAAGATATGTAAGTCGTCCACGGCAGCCACTTGAGACCATTCCGATATTTCTTCCCACTGGATGAGGCTACTAAATCCTCCATTTTGGAAAGAAAGTTAACCCTGGCTACTAGGAGGGGGACCAGGGGTTTTCCAGTACAGAGGGATAATTGATTTGGCGGCCTGGATCAGGTGTATGAGCAAAGATCTCTTGTAGGCACCATAGGACGATTGTGTGTAGTGTAACAATAATGCCTAAGGAGAGGCCACAAAGTCGGGATCTGACACATCTTGTATCACCACAACCACTGCTTCCCAGAAAGGACAGATATCCCTGCAATCCCACCATAGGTGTATGTAGGAGCCGTTGGCGACCCCACACCTCCAGCACAGTGGTGAAATTTGAGGTAACTAATGGTGTAGTTCCAATGGGACCTTGTACCAGCGTGATACCAATTTAAAGGAGCCATCTGGAATCTTGCTAGAAAAGATACCTTTATGAGAGAGCAACAGGATTTTGTCCCACTCAGGGTCAGTGAACTGAACCATACTGCAACTTGGCCCCACCACACTTAGAACTCCAATCACCCCCACTGCTCCCACAATTCTTACCAACCGATCCCACTCCTGCCAAACCCTGTCATCCGCCGCCCAGGTCACCAGAGGCAACAAAGACCTCACCCAACTCGCAAGCATGCGGTCCTGAGTCACCACCTTGGGTGACTATTGCTAAAACCGTTCCCACTGAAAGCCAGAGAGCGAGTCAGCAATCACATTCAAACAACATGGGACCTGTCTTGCCATGAATAATAGATTCAGCTCAATGCACATCAGCACAAACCACCACAGCAACCGCACCACAGGGGTAGAAGAAGCTGACAGCAGGTTAATAGAATTATCCAACAAGCCCCCTTCAATTAAAACTATTAATTGTAATGTATTTTAATATACAGAATCTATCCTTTTTTTCACAAGTGTTCCCTCCTATTCCTTTGTGGCATTACTAAAATTATTAAAAAACACTTGAGTGGCATTGATATTTTAATTTAATTCTCGTATCTTGCATCATGACCTAGTTTGCGTATTGTGAATCGATATTTCATTGTTTCAAAGCTATGATTTAGAAAAACTAAGCTTTCCAAATTATGTTCAAAACAAAAAAGTTATTAAGGTTAGATTTTATTTTAATTACTTTTTTAGTTGTATAGTAATTCTGGGGAATGTATTTTTGTCAAGAAATTCGATTTTTATTTCCTGGCAACATTTAGGTTTATATAGAAAGAAAATTAATGTAAATTGAATTATTTCAAACAAAAATCCTTAAGCAGAAATTCAATAATGGGCCAAGTACAACAATATTACTGTGATATTTATTTTATCTGGTGATTATTTATTGGATTCATTTAACCTATTTTCAGATTTTTTTACAGTATGTTTCCTTAACCATTATATACACTCACATGTATTATTTTTTCAAGGACAGATAGAGCCTTGTTTTCATACCATTTTTAGATTTATAGTCCAACATTAAGTATGAATAATACATTGAAATAATGTATTTAAAAAAAACTAAACGTTTAAAATGTTTGAACGTACCTGTTCTCTTTTTCATACTTTAAATATAAAGTATATATGTATATATTTGAAGAGAAGACAAGCCAGGGTATTTCACTAGGAGCATATGGACACTTATCAGGCAACCAGTTGGACACCAATCCCCGGCAAATGGAGCTGTAACATTAATTTATGTTGTTTTGTTCACTAAAGAGTGAGAATGAGTGAGAAAATGAATGAATTAATGTGTGGATGGACTGTGTGAATGAGTAGGACCATCCAGGTCCATCCCTGTCTCGCTACAGTTCCCTCTTTGCTGTAATTCATTCCTGGACTTCTATATGCTCTGTTCTGTGCTTCGGATTCCTTAATTCCAGTTTTGATGTTTGCTTCAGCTCTGTTTCCTTTATAAGGTGTGCCCCACCCATTTGCTATGTTTGTCTCAGTCAGCAGTCTAAAGGTTTTGTGTTTAGATTCAATGTTTCGTTTCAGTTTGTTAATAATTCAGTAGGCAGGGTTTAGTGCTAGGACCCACCGAATATTGGAGTACTTTGGCGTAGTGGTGGGCTAAGCATACTATGGCCATATGATGTGACAGAATCTCCAATTGTTATAGTCCTAGGCTAGTCATGTACCATGTCTGCCTTGTCTGGCTATGTTTCTTGCTCGGTCTCCCTGTTCCTTGCTCTGTCCCCTTTGCTGGTTATGTTTCAGCTTCCCTATTCCCGTGCTCATTTCTCTGTAGAGCTATGCCTCATGCCTGCTCCAGGGTGCTTGCAGGATATCTCCAAGTTCTGCTTTGTTCTGGACATCATCTGCTGCTATATCCGGGGCCTGGTATGTGGCCGCACAACCCTAGATGCCCACCCGGGAGAGTGCAGTCGCCCTGCACCAGGCCCTGTTCCACTACGCTACTTCGCAATAACTCTTGCATCCCATCTTTGGGTGCTCCGGGTCATTACAGTAAGTTTGTAAGGACCCAGCCTCTGCCAGAGTATGAATTAATGTGAGGATGAATTGTGTGAATGAGTGAGAGAATGAAATAATTAATATGTGGATGAATTGTGTGAATGAGTGAGAGAATGAATGAATTAATGTGTGAATGAATTGTGTGAATGAGTGAGATAATGAATTGATGTGCGTATGAATTGTATGAATTAATGTGTGTATGAATTGTATGAATGAGTGAGAGAATTAATGAATTTGTGAGAATGCATTAATGAATATGTGTAAATGATCTGTGTAATTGAGTGAGACAATAAATGATTGTGTGAATTAATTTTGTGAATAAAAGTGTGAATTAGTGAGTGACTAAAAGTGTTTGTGTGTATCATAGATGTATAATTGATTTGTGGAAAGGCAAAGATGGCACAAGCAGGGTGTTTGAGCCTTGGGGACCAAGATGGCAGAGGCTGGGCTGTTTGGGTACAAAGTTGACTTATGCTGGGGTATTTGGGCACAAAGATGTCAAGTCCTATTTGTGTAATTTCAGTGCTGGTCAGGTTGTGTGTGGGCAGTGCGGATGCGAGGGCTGGCTTTGGGTTTCCAACCTGTGATCTATGCCTGTAATTTAGATTTTATCTATAGCTTTAATGCTGAGTTAAAAATGCTGATTTGAAATCCAGTTGATCTATAACTGCAACTGGGTTTGTGTGTTATTCTGTTGATCCATATCTCCTATGTTATGTTTCCATACCTTATTTATGATTACCTGCAAATACAGTGTTTGTAGGTGTTATTAAGTTGATCAATACCTGCAGTGATGTTTCTGTGTGTTGTTTATTTGATCTATACCCTCAGTGCTGAGTTTGGATGTCATTTCAAGTTGAACTATACCTGCAGTGCTGAGATTGTGCGTTCTGTTGATCTATACCTGCAACACTGTTTCCAACCATTATTATTTTATACCTGCAAATATAGGTTATGTATGTCTTATTTAGTTGATCTATACATGCAAGTGCTGTTTCATGTGTTTATTTGATCTGTACCTGAACTACAGGGAGTAAGTTAAAGAGAGGTGTGGTTTGGTGAATGAGGGGGCAAATGCACTCTGGAGATGATTACGGGCAGGGGCGTACCTAGAGTATTTGGCACCTGGGGCGGATCCTGTATGTGGCACCCCCCCCCACATACACTTTAAAACTGTATAGCTTCTACCGTTATATACCGGCGCAGACACTGAAGGTGGTACAGCATTACTGTTATCATTATATACATTGACGGTGGTACAGCATAACACTTATCACTATATACTGAGGCACACATTGACAGTGGTACAGTGTAATCCCTATTACTATACACTGAGCCAGGCATTGACAATAGCGCAGCATAACTCCTATCACTATATACTAAACCAAACATTGATGTGGTGTAGGCCTACCACTTCATTGTCTGGCTTAGGGATGCGCTGAAACGAATTCTGGACTGAAACCGAAAATGCAGCATTTACCTGGCCGAAACCGAATATGACCACCCCACACCATAAAAAAATCTAACACATTTATTTAAAGTAAGTAATAGGACAAAACAATTAAATAACAATATTAATAATATATATATATATGTAACCAAATAAAAAATGGGCACTCACGGGTCTTTGCAGTAGTTTATTCCAATCAGCACGGCCAATGTTTCGGACCACCTCCCGTGAGTGCCCATTTTTTCTTTGGTAACATATATCTGGCTATTTTTGGAGCACCCGGGCAAAAAAAAGCCTGTGTATATTAACAATATTTCTGAGTGTGCAGCCGCTCCCTTTGGTTTGTGTGAATATATATATATATATATA